>JALMGJ010000002.1:120421480-120546480 GCA_023362775.1 Charina bottae
TAAAAGCTGCCATGCTTCCCACTCATTACTTTGGTGATGGAATCAAGTGACCAGTGGAGTTGCTAATGGAGGAGGGAGCAGACCCTTTTCTGTCTAATCTCAAGTCGGCCTCTTCTGCCACCATCAATTTGACATGTGAAATGACAAGAAAAGTATTTGGTGTGTATTCTTGCCAAGAAACTACATCCATATGGTCACCAAGTTTCAATCACAACTTGAAGGTGACTTGATGTTGCTTTTTAAAATGTATACTACGTATTGGGATGGGAGCCACCAGTGGGTTGGCACTTTGCAGTTTCTTTCCATTCCTCATGCAGTTTGCAAAATAAAACATTTGCTCATAATCTTTATCAATGAGAAAAGATCCCTAGTAAGTCCTTTAAGGGCTGATTAAGGAAAGCAGACAATGCTTTGGGCAACATTATGTAAATGGTTTGTTTGCTTTGCATGAATCTGTGTGCAATTATTATTATTACTATTATTATTACCGATACTCCTAATTAGTCAAATTTCACAGGCTTTTCTTTGTAACTTCCCATATCATTAGCATGTTTTTACAAGATAATATAATTTCAGAAATAATTTGTCTTGGACATGTGTATGACTTATGGTTCATCTTGAAGGATTTTGATTTTATGTGCCATTTAATATCAGAGCTTGCAGCAATGATTTTTGCCTTCTTTGTTACAGATCAATGATCCTGATCCTGGACTTTGGATAGTGAGTATGCATTCAGTGGCTACGGTGTGCTGGAGATCTTGATACTACGGAATAATTTGCCTTGCATCTCAACATTAGTCATTACCCTGAAACCCTGATCTCAGTTCTAGCCTTTGTTTTGCCCCTTGCCTTGTTAACATTATGTTCTAATGTGTTACTGTATTTTCATATTTATTTTTAGAATTTTTTTGCCACACTTCTATATAAACATTTTTAGGGTAGTTTACAAATAAAACAAGGCACCTTCATATTATGCTTGACTCCTGATAATTGCATCCATTTCATGGAAGAGTTATGAATGTGTGCTTCTTCCAGAAGGTTGCTTTGATGTCCCAGTCTACCCAACTTTAGAATTCCCAGGTGGTCCTCCATCCAGGTGCTTATCAGACCAGACCCAGGTTTCCCCTGAGATCAGCCATGATTGGTTAGATGCTGCCACCTGCTGCATATAGAATAAATACAAAACTGGACCTAACAGCAATTAAAAACACTTAAAAGATCTAGAAAAAATGGGAAGACACTGTCTTGTGGTGGAACGATAGCAGGTTCAGCATCAATAGAGCTTCCTTGGAGGGAGGACTTCCAAAGGGAGAGCCCTGCACCCAAGGAAGCTCTTTTCCCCATTAGCACTTGTTTCAGTTCTGATGGCATCAGGAGCAGGAACTCCAAAGATGATCTCAGTGTACAAGCAGACTTAAATTGCAGAAGGTGGTTTTTCAATTACTGTACTGAAGTTTCAAATTAAGTACATACCCCTAGTAAGTAAGTAAGTAGATTTTATTTACTATCAAAGGCTGCTGTACCTGCATGAGCAAAATACGGTCCTATTGTGTACTTGCACAGAGAAACCGTATTTGTGCTTTAGCTGCCATTGCTGAACAGTTTTCAAAGCTAATCCTTTGTGCAGCAGTCTAATTTGGGGCTTCCTTGAGGGTCCACAGCTGGTATATCTGCTTCTAATGGTGCAAAGCTCTCAATCCCATGAAGTGAACTTGAATGACCAATAGCAAAACTGAACATAACACCTAAATTACAGTTCTCCTGTGTGGGAGTAGCAGTTTACTTCCCCGTGTAGACTGATTGTTTCCCCAAAACATTCATAAGAAATAATAATTTCACCTGCAATCTTCTGATTCAACCTGGTAGGTCTGTTTGCTTTGATGGTGGGTAGTTTGTTTGGCAATTCCTTTCCTTTTGTGAAGCGTCAGTGGTCCAAAAAGCCTACAGTACTGTGCACAGTGGAGCTTTTTTGCCCTTCTAAGGTCTTCTTTCCTTAGACCAGGGCTTTCCAAAGTTTTCCCGTGGCGACACACCAACCGCCGTTGGTGTGTCGCCATGGGAAAACCCGGAAGTGCCGCCGTTGCGGCAGCGCACAAAAACCTGGAAGCGCTGCTGCCGCTTTCGGTTTTTGCGCGCCGCCGTTGGTGTGTCGCTGCGGGAAAAACCGGAAGCGCTGATGATCAGGGCTTCCAGGTTGTGTGGCGACACACCAGACTGTGTGTGGCGACACACTTTTGTGTCGCAACACAGAGTTTGGAAAGCTCTGCCTTAGACAATAAATTTCACAGCTTTCCTCTCTCTCCTGGGGATGTGTTCTCAGGACTTGTTTATTTTTCTAGTCATTGGGATGGAACACTTTCATTTTCCTTGTTCCTACCTTCATTTTTTAACAAAATATGTATATTTAATATATATCGCTCTTAGGTTGTGTACTCTGTGCCAGCAAGTCTTTCACTGGTTGTCAGCCTTAATCCACCAATCACAGGTATAGTATTATTAGACAAAATAGATCCCTCTTCCAATTACTGATAGAGTTCAGCTACGCATCTTTTCTTTGCTTTTTGATAATTTAGAAATAAGCTTTGCCCCATCAGCTAACTGAACATTCTTAACTACATTCTTAAACTATGAATGTATATATGATTTTAAAGTACTACTAGGCAATATACTGAACATTGAAATCATAAAGTCGTTTAAGGGTATTACACTCTTCCATTTTTGGGTGGATGCTCTTTGGAAGATAGTTGATAGTTATAATTATTTTTAACCCAATTCCTTTCCTTTTCTAAAAAAAAATCCTCACAACTGTGATATTCGAAACTGTATAGTTGGACATAGCGAGGGGAAGCTGGCGTTAAATCACCACCGGCTTTCAGCTTAACTTACTTCATGGGATTGTTGTGAGAATAAAAGCAGAGAAGAGAATATAGTATACTTCAGTTCTTTGGTAGAAAAGGCAGCACATGAAGGCAACCTTTTAAGTACTCTTAGATATGCCTGGCATTCTATTTCTTTCACATTTAACTTGATATCTATATTGTATAAACCCATGTGTTATTTTGCCTCTCTATTCCATTAAAGTAGTTTGGTGTATTCTGTACAAATGTTTGCATGTATTTTTGTTAGGTTTAGATGTTTTAACCAATATATTCAAAGTCAGTTGAAATCCGTTATTTCTGATATTCTCTTATGTTACTCTCTTTTTGGAATGAAGAAGTCTACCATATACTGACTAGTTTCCCTGAGATTTCATACCATATTTATTTATTTTCTTGTGTTATATCTGTATCTAATATGGCCTGTTAGCTGCTCTTTCTCTTTTCTGTGTCAGTATCTCCTCCATTTTTAATTCTCTAAATTCAGCTGTTTTAGATACTTATACATGTATGAAAAATGCCTCCTCTCGTTTGGTGATTTGATTATATGCAGTAAATCCTAAATCTAAATAATTTGTTCTCTACAATTGTTGCTTGAAGGCTTTTGAAGAGATTATTCAAGAAAAAATGACCCCAGTTTGCAAATTCCATTGTAATTTGTACAAATAACTCACCACCTTTTCCAGATAACATTGTGTGGAAGAGTATATCAGATCTACATTCAGCTGCTTGTGTTGTGGGTTCTGCTATGTTAGGATACTCCTTGGTTACTAGTGCCCAGAATAACATCTTGCATGAGGAGGAAGGCAGGTCAGTAATGAGATTTTTTCTGCATTAATTCAATATCATATTTTCATGATCACCATAGTTCTCATGCTTAACACTTGTGAGATCAATCGAAGAGAATATTTGTAGCTCAGGGTTGAATTGTGGAGTCCTTGGTGCTCTCTGAGCCTTGTTGTTTTCTTGCAGACATTTCATTGCCAGGCTAGGCAACATCTTCAGTGCGAAAAGGGAGTGAAAGGATAGTACTCCCACACATACAACCCAAAGTATGGATACGGTATGTAGATGACACCTTCGTCATAATAAAAAAGGATTAACTGGAGGAAACACATGAAACCATCAACAACATCTTCAAAGGAATAAAATTCACAAGGGAAGAAGAAAACAACAACACACTACCCTTCTTGGACATCCTCATCAGTAGAGGAAATGAGGGCATTCTAGAAACACAAGTCTACTGGAAATCTACCCACACTAAACAAGTGCTCCACTACCAAAGCAATAACCCTACCTCCCACAAGAGGAGCTGTGTAAGAACACTATTCAGACAGGCACAAACGCACTGGAGCAACCCAGAACACCAGAAAAAAGAAACAGACCACTTATATAGGATCTTCCAGCAAAATGGATATCCACGCAACTTTATCAAAAAGTGACTGACCACTCAACCCAACACAGCAAAACCAACAGAAGCTATGAAAAGGATTACACTGCCATACATCAGAAACATCTCAGAAACTACTAATAGACTGTTACAACCACATGGCATCACCGTAGCACACAAACCAACCAATACCCTTCAGAACATCATAAGTAAACCAAAAGACCCAGTAGCCCAAGAAGAAAAAACAGGAGTTATCTACAACATACAGTGTAAGGACCGTAACAACCACTATGTAGGACAGTCTGGCAGAAGACTAGCAGAACGCATCCATGAACATGAGGTTACCTGAGGGAACGTCTTGTCCCCAGAACATCGACCCGCCCCACCCGGTCATGCAGAGAGGGCATGCTATGGACCCCATCGATCAAAGAATTCCATCTAGCGGGGTCCAGAAGGCAAGCCTTCTCTGCAATAGCGCCCGCCCTTTGGAACATCTTGCCCCCGGAGCTAAGGCAGGTCTCCGCACTCCCGACCTTCCGGAAAAATTTAAAGACCTGGTTCTGCCGCCTTGCATGGGAGGGGAATGCTAACAGTTCCTCCTGGGGCTGGTTGATCCCATGAAACCCTTTTTAGTATTAACATCTTTGCTCTTGGATTTTATATTTATTTATTGATGTTTTGATTATTATTGTATTTATTACGGTTTTTATTGTGAACTGCCCAGAGTCCTCCGTTCGAGAAGATGGGCAGTAATATAAATCTAAATAAATAAATAAATAAATAAACAAACACCAACTAGCAGTCAGAAGACACGATGAAAACTCCTTAATCTCACAACACATAGACAGACTTAATCATACTTTCAACTGGGAAACTGTGAGCATCTTAAACCAAGCCAAATCCAAAAATGCTAGAGAATTACTGGAAGCTTGGCACTCAGACAAAGCAGCCATCAATAGACACATAGAGGTAAACAACATTTACATACCATTCGTAAGAGACAATAGAAAAGCCAGAAGACCAAAACACCTCTTTGCCAGCAATCAACAACAAGATAGGCAAAGATTAACAGCAAGATTAGCAGCAGAGGAGCAATCAAACAACACAATAGACCCTAATCAAGGAACTATTAACTCAGTCAATCAACCAAGCAGCAAACAACCCAATCAAAGTACTACCAAGGAGAGTACAACACCCCCACCAACACAGGCAGGATAAGCCAGGGTGTATAAACAGAGAGCAAGTTCCACTCCCTTTTTGCACTGAAGATGTTCCCTAGCCTGGCAATGAAACGTCTGCAAGAAAACAACAAGGCTCAGAGAGCACCAAGGACTCCACTTGTGAGATCCTCAAGCTACCATGGATCTAAGGAAGTAGAATCATTTAAAGATTTGAAATCCCTAGAACAAATTCCTGAGACACATTATATATTTTGATGTGCCAAGAAACTTAACAGAAAGAAATCACAGAAAATTTTATCCTGCAATCTGAATTTACTAACACTTGATACAAAGCATTGGAGGTAGTCTGATTTTTTTTAATGGTGCACATGTATGTCTTTCAGGTTCCTCTGTAGTTGCTGTTTAATCTAGTTTTGTATGTTTAAAACAGTGTCATATTTTATCCTGAAGATGCTGAATGTAACCAGACTACAACCAATCTTATTACAATAGATGTATATATGTTTTAATGTAAGGAGGTATGACATTAATTGGATAGTGCCCAAGTCAAGTAAAATGCTTGTATCTCTTGCCTAAAATGGAAGTATCTTGCATTCCCTAATCAAATTGTGGGATTGATGGGGTTGTGTTAATACTCCCAATTAATGAAAATATGGCAAGTAAGTTTTTGCGCAGGCAGCAATTTTTTTCATTTCCCAAAAAGCCAGTATGTGCTTGTTCAGTACCAACAGAATTAATGCTGTCGTAACTATAAGCAAGGACTTTCTGCTGAGTTTTTTGCATATAGTTTATTTTATGGAACCAATTCTGTACAACTTACATAGTCGTCTTTGATTAAAAACAGGGAGTTATTTGGTCTGGTGATTGTTACAGCCTGGATGAGCCTTTGCCGTAATTCAGCCAAGTGAGTATTTTAACCTGCTAATTCCAACTCAGTGTTTATAATACATGGAAAACTTCTGCTTGCCTTGGCAAACATATTACAATTTTCTGCTGAGGATGACTGATTTTATGCAGTCTTGTTATATATTGGAGATTAAACTCAATTTTTTAAGAGAAAAGCAAGTTATTTTGTCCTTGATATGTTTTTACCAGACAGCCATATCTGTCTATACACTTTAAAATGTGCAGGAAAAAGAAGTATTTCTGAAAATGTGGTATAGGTATTGCCTTCTCATGTTACTGCAGGATTGAAACCTTTCTTGAGGGGGGATATTATTTTGAAATAAATAAACAAACAAACAAATAGGTAGTCCTCGCTTACTGACTGCTTTGTTTAGTGACTGTTTGAAGTTACGACAGTATATAAAAACCAATCCTTGCATTTATGACCGTTGCAGTGTCCCACAGTCATCTGATCACCATTCAGGCGCTTTGCAACCAGTGCATATTTACAACCGTGATCACCATTTGCGTGCTTCCCAGCCTGCTTGTGACAAGCAGAGTTAATGGAGAATGTGGAAGTAAAATTGTAAGTCGCGGTCACATAATATTTTGCTTAATGACCGAATGGGAAGTGACATCCTAAGTCCATCATGGTCACATGATTCACCGCTTAGCAACCACAGTGCTTAGTGACAGAGTTGCTGGTCCCAATTGTGGTCGCTAAGTGAGGACTACCCGTATATCTCCTCTATCACAGTTCCAGAAATCCTATCAATGTACTTTTATGAAACCAAGAATAAATCCTGCTTCTGAGTTCCTGTTAATTGGACTGGATTTTCAGCAAAATCTCTGCCTGTCTCTTTCCAGAAATTCCCTGCGTGGATTTCACTTGGCTTTTGCAATTTTCCTCTCTCTTTCTCCTTTTGTAATGTGGTTGTACATCTATGTGAATACAGAAATGCGAGCATCATGGCCATCTCACTGTAAAACCGTTATTTAAAATGGTGGAAAGCATCAAGCAGTGTCAATACTTCAGAGCTTGACTCTTCACTGATGCCAAATCAACAGGCTAATTACTTCCCACAAAGTCCAGTTTGTCTACAGTGCTCCTGAAGACTGAAAATCCAGAGGCAATTGAAAGTTGAATTATCTGGATTATGACCAGATAATTGAGGCTAGTTGGTTCATTATTTCCACTGTATTATGTGTCCTTGATACATGCAAGGGGTTGGACTGAATAAAATGAAAGTGCTTCTGTGGGAGGTGCCTAAAATTAGTTTGAGCTTCATGCTGAAGCCATAGGACTGAAGCCAGACACCACCATTGGAAGAACAGTATGTTGTATGTATTTATGAAATGTAAATAAATATATTAGTGGTCTGATAGGGATGTATCCATCCATAAACTCCATACTCTGAAACTCCATCCATAAACCATCCATACTTCTCTACTTGCATCTGCACTATTCAGATAAACATCATATAATTCTTAGTCTATAACAGAATGTCATACTCCATTTAATAAGTCATAAATTAAAATTTGGAGAAGTGAATGCTTGATGTAGTGCTAGGCTCATTTCTCTGTAAATTATTCTTCACAGAAGCTGATTTAACTTAAAGCTTAAGTATTTTGAAGAGGGCTACCATATCTGGGCTACATATTATCTGGACAACCACTAAATCACAAGAGACACAGAAAAACTCTGTGTGCTGCCATCCAGTACCAGATTTTGCAGCCCAGATATGGTGATCAAAATACTGAAGTATGATAGCAAGAACTCCCATGGTTACTACTTGTTTTAGTCAATAAATCCTTGCATCTAATTGGATGTAGATAATTTTACAACTCATTTTTAATTGAACAAGATGTGTAAGGAGTTTGACACTCATTCTCCATTCTTCCTTTGGCAAGAGATTAGAGTATTTCTGATATTCATACTTCAATATTGTTTGAATTCTGTCTAGAGGAAAAACTTTGAAGACTTACCACCAGAACTCTCAGCCAGGAATTTATTCTTCAGTGAAAGTGGTGGTATCATTTCAAAGGGACCAAAAGGGAGAAGCACAATGGTAGGGAGTGTTTTAAATAGAATGTTGTTTTATTCCAAGATTATAGATGTCAATCCAATGTATTATTTTCCCGGTCTTCATATCAGAAAACAGAGCTTCCATTCAAGTTCCACGTCAGAATTAAAGTTGAAAGTGTAATTCTCCAAATAGGAAACCTATGAGAGTAAACTTTTGGCAAATAATTACTACAACATAGCATGAAATAAATTCAATTTACCAGGACTTTTTTTGTTGTTTCAAAATTTGTATGACACCTTCATAGCTTTCTTAATTCAATGTTCAACATTGATTATTAAAACTGTATTTTAATTAAAAACAGCTGGAAAAATAGCGATTTCTAACCCAGACCCAATACAATAGTATTTAAAATGGAGAATGGTATGGATGATCTTTGTAATGCATCTCCCTATCTGGAACACTTCCTTTTCCCTTTAATACCAGTCTGTCATTATAGACATAAATAGTTCCAAAAGCATTACTTTCTGGAGGAGTTTCTATAATCCCTTCAAGGGTAAGGTGATGAACTCCATGAGAATCTAGACAGTAACCACCATAATGGAGATGGCCTGCAAGAAAACACACTACTGAGTGATGTGAGTAAATGACAGAAAGGGCAGCTTTATAATTCCAAGCAAGGCAGATGCTGCTTGTACAGTCCGGGTTGATGGGTATGTGTCCTGCAACACAAGAAGAGATGCACTCAAAACAAATGAAATATCACAATTTTTACACAGTACTGTGAAATCTACAATAGTATAACATTCCACAGAATTTGACTGAAATTGGATATCCTCAGCTCAAACCTTAGGTCCTCATGTAATTTTAAAAGCCACCAATTCTTACATTAATTACATTCCAATTTGTAATATGGGAAGAAAAATACTAGAATACTTCGGTGTAGCTGTATTGAAATCACAAGAGTGAAACATTTGCCCTGGGAATATTCAGAACTGTTCTTTAAAAATCTGATATTTAAGTAAATGCAGGAATAGTCATATCTTTACAATTTACATAGTAAATATTGATTTAAATTTCTCATCATTCAAATGTTCGGAAGAAGGAGAATTGGAAAAATAGAAGTAACTAGGCCCTTTTTCTAACTCTTCTTTCTTCTTTTTAGGAAAGCTTAAATAGAATGCAAGGTGTGAAAGAATAAACACCAGAATATTTGTTCATTCTTTCTTAGGTCACAGTCTGGTATTACTTGTCTCCATTTAGGTGCACTATAGATCAGGTTCACGAAAGAGGAATTGTCAGAACTAGTAATATGGATGGAACTGAAACATGTTTTGTTTCAACTCAGAACAAAACTCAGTTACATTGTGAGGCCTGTGTCACACGGTTTCAGGTCAGCAGCCAAAAATTCAGGCAGTGCAGGTAGAGCAAGGCTAATACCTATTACCTCCTCTCTCTGCTGTGCAGCTCCCAGAGTGGTACATACCACAGCTAGCCTGCCCCCAATTTCTCCAGCACGTTCTCTCTGCCCCTTCAGCTACAACTGCTGCTGATGTCCCTGCAAAGTATATCCCACTGGCCTGCCTATCCCCTGAACTTCCCATCTCCCTTCCTTCCCTGAAGCATCCAAAACATACATAGTTCAGTTCAGGAAGCAAAACACCCCGACCCAGCAGAGAACACATCCCTAGCCAGAACTGTTAAAATTACAGATATTAAGATGCTTTAATCCTTCCCCAGTACTACTAATTCTTAAAAATACAGCCATACCTGCAATCACAACTCTCTCTTGATTCTCATCAGCATATGTAAGAACTTTGTCAACCCAGTCCAGCTGGTCTTGACTGAATCCACCATTGAACTGTACAAAATTGCACTCAGCAAGCCCTGTAAAAAAAAGGTAAATAAAAGGGAAGCTATATTTTTAGTTTGACATGTAATAGCCAGTTCCATAAATGTATGTTGAAGGCAGGGTGTGCCTCACTTTAAAGGATTGAACTAGGCCTCATAAATGAAGAAAATGGGATTAAAAAAGGTTTGCTTCACTGAGTTTTTTAGAGGTAGGAAATATATCAATGTTTCAATATTGATACTTCAATCGGGTGGCCTAAAATTTTAATAAATCATCATTTAATAATCACAAACATGCTAATATTAATATTGCAGCAGTGATACAGAACACATCAGTGTTTGTAGGCAGTAAATACAGTTTTTTCACCTCCCCTTTCCTAATTTAGAGATTACATAAAATGCCATGATAGGTAGCTCTACTGCCTAGCTTAATTTTGTAGAACTTTTTGTGTGAAAAAGCTGGCATTCTGAAATGAATGGGGGTGGTGTCCTTGCCATATACTTTATAGGAACATATGCTGAGACCACAAGCCCATTTATGATCCTACAATAGATGTGTTGGTGTTAAGATTATCATAAACCCTTTTTATTTTTGGCATGACAGACTTAACACGAGTAGTCCCTTAAAGCAGAATATATGGAGACATCTTCATATTCATCAATGGCAAGTTCTTTTATCTACACAAAACCAGATCTTTCCTAGACCACGATTCTAAAAACGTGCAACGATTATGTTCAGCACAATATATTACCTAGTGGACTATTCAGATTTTCATTCTGATTTTTTTCTTGTAGCAGCTGTAGAGATTCTTTATATTTTTTTGTTGATGTTTCCCTCCCCAGAATACTTAAGTCATATGCATCAAGAAGAATGAATCGAAATTTAGGCATTGGAGAAAATTGGTAAGCATAATAGAACTCTGTAGCTGGGTTTCCTGTGGAGCTCTGGCCTCTGGTAGAATTATTAAGCAAAGTTTGGTCTTCTAAGTACTTGGTATTCAGTTCAGATTGCATCAGATAGTTCCGGCTGAAATTATACAATTCATGATTGCCCCATATGTGATGAACTGGTGCACTGAGCTTCTTAAATTCCTTCATAACTTGTTGCAGTGCTTTCTCTGATGTCTTATGTTGGGCATTGAAGCCATCAATGATGTCCCCGAGCTGTATTACAAACTGAACCTCAGTTCCATTCCAATCTTCTATTGCATTCCGCAGGCAGCACAGGCTGCGCTTATAGTATCTCCTATGGATTCCCAGGAAATCGTAACCATCCTCTATATCAGCATACTGAATATCTGCTATGATTCCAAAGGAGAAGAGTGCCTCAGATGTTGCTCTTGCGGTTCCTGCATCCATATTACAAAAAGGTCTTGCTCAGAACTAATACAAGGAGGAAAAGAAGAGAAGAATTGTCTGGATAGTAAATCAAGTGAAGCAAAGTACAAGTGTGCAGGAATGCTTTATTCAGATAGTTTTTGATGGTACTGATGATCTTTTCAGCAAATTCAGGTGTATGTATATATACATATATATATGCAATTTTATATTGTTATCATTGATATTTATTGTTTTAATTCTTTTAAATTGTTGTGAACCGCCCAGGGTCCCTCCTTGTGGGGGAGATGGGCGGGATATAAATGTAATAAATAAATAAATGTAATAATAAATAAATAAATTGTATTTCATGAAGATGGTAGAATATATTTGAAACAACACAGATTAAAACTGCAGTCATATACAGTTCTTTTTCTCACAGCTTTACGTAAGAAAAGAGAATAATACTAGCAATCTTTTATCAGTCCATATTCTGTCAACCCAAAAGTTTAAGCTGGAAAGGCAATATTCAACAGAAATTTATATGTGCCTATTCAGAACACAACAGTGTCATTACTACTATGTGGCCAACCTAGGTGGCAGTACCTAGTTGATTTCAAAAGAACCAGATTAATATTCGGATGGGAGCCACCAGAAAAGACCAAAGCTTTAGGTTAGGCTGGAAATCAAAAGTACTGTATACTGTATTGTGGAAGAAGGCAATAGCAAAGTACTATTGAGAAGAAAATGGCATGGGCATGTCCATGAATCACTAGCAATTTGAACATAATTTTACTTCTATGCAAACACACACATGCCTGCAGCCTTAATTATCAAAGCCTATGATAGCTAATATTCATGCATAGTTGTATTATCCCTTCCACTTAATAATAATAGTAATAATAATTCTCCAGATATACAGATCTACTGTTCTCATCATCTCCAGACAAGCATAGCCATGATGACTGGGGATTATGGCATTTGTTATAGGACTAAAGTGCTGGAAGACACCAGATTAGATGTATTTTCAACAGATCCCAAACCTAGATTTGGGGAAGCATTTCCGTGCTGTTAACTAGGCGCATTTTTGTCCCGTTCTCCTCCAAGCTGTTCTCCTCTAGAGTCCTTCTCTGCCACAGAGGGGGCGAGTAGGAAAAACCCTCTAGGTGGTCCACGGTGCTACAAATTACTTACGTTTTTCAAAAACGAACATCTGAAGATTTCCAATTATCCACCCGCACATACGTTTCTGTTAGCCTTGCCTTGGGTTACGAAGGCCCGCCCTGGTGAACTTAAGTATGGTTAATTTGGGTACAAGCAACAGATCCCGCTCATCTCGCTTGAAGTTTCGTAATTTTTTCGGTTAAAAAAAAGTATTAAAAATGCCGGCGGAAGTGATCTCATTTCCTTCCCTTCGCCATAGAGCTATAGCTTTAATAAACTGTTTGAAACTCTGTGGGTGGTATTGCGGGAGGTACTGATCGTTCCTGGTTCTTTCCTATCCCGTTATCTCCTCTCTCCCCGGTCGGAAGAGGGCGATTGGTAAATCCGGGAGGAATCGAGATGGTCTCGAGGCTATGGTTGGCTCGCCTGGCGTCCACCCGAAAACAAAACTTGGCCGGTTGGCAATGGATGTGTGTTTTTATTGCACGCTTGTTTTACGTTCAAAATGCGGGCTTTTTCCAATATCGAAATGCTTGAAAAGTTACCTTGTAATCCACTTAATTGTTTTAAAACGGAATGAAAAGTTGGGATTTCTCCAACTTTCTTATCAGCAGTTCTTATTACTATTCAAAAGAAACGAGAGAGAGAGAGAGAGAGAGAGAGAGAGAGAAAGAACGCGACCATGCCACTAACAGTAGGGAAAAGAAAAGGAAGTCTTGACGGACGACACCCCTCCTTTCCAAAGCCGCCTTAAGTCCTTTCCTTTCTGCAAACCATTCCGTGTATTGCAATTTCGAGGCGAGAAATGGAGGGAAAAATACTTTTGATGACGACTGAAATTTCGAAGTGCCCACTCTTCGTTCCCATGCAAACCATAGAGAGCCAAAATAAAGCACAAGCGCCCCTTGCCGTCCTCGGAGTTTACGCCATGTGACAGTCTTGAAGCCAATGCAATGGCAGGACGCCGGTCTCTCCCGGAAACTCAAGCCGGGGTGTGCTGTTGCGTGAATCTGGGAAGGGAGGATGGCGGGAGCGGCGCGGTTTCGCCTTGTCCCGCTCGCCCTTTGCGCGCGTCCAGCGTTTCCGCCACGTTGCTCGCCTGGCTGCCCTCCCGCTCGGTCCCTGGTCACCCCACGAGTCAGGGGATGGCAGAAGGGCTTCAAGAAACCTGGGGTGAGGCATTCCGGATCTAGAAGGAAGCGGGGGGGGGGGGCGGGAAGCGGAGGGGCCGCTGCACGCGCTGGATCGCTGGGCCCCGGGTGGAGGCCTTCGCTTCGGCACCTTTGCGCGCAACCTTCTTGGCAAAAGAGGGCGCTTCGGTCGGGATCGCGGGTCTATCGTTCTGCCGAGCTGCAAAATGACGCTTGGCCAAATCCTCCTGCTGAACATGCTCAAAGGTGCGGAGCCCCGTTCGTGTGATGTTAACCGGTTCACTTAAGGGGGCCGCTCCACCTGCTTTCCCGACCTTGCCTTCGGTTGTCCCCATACCGGCTGAAAATCTTTGTCTGAATAAACGTGGATTTCAGCCGGGAACAGGGGAGAAAATTAAAAGCGCGTGGAAAAGTAAGGTGGGACAACGAGAACACATACGATTGGCTATCCTATTTGCTGGTCTATGACCGAATAAAGATTGATTGATTGATTGACATATGAAAAGGGGGCTTGGGCTGGTGCGAAAGCATTTATTTGCATAAACAGTTCGTTTTCTCTTTCCCAGTAGCCAGTAACTTGGAAGAGTTTAGCAGTCTCGGCTGTGATTGGAGGAGGGTTGCTAGTAGGAATGAAATACATGAAGAAAGAGAAAGAAGCAGGTTGGTATCGTTTGCAGTCCTTCTGTTGCTATTTTATTGCCACCTTGTAGAGATGTAATGATATTGTGTTGTGTAAAGATTAGCACATGTGGCTAAAAGTGGCTGTTGTGTAGTTTGATCGTTCCTAAACAGGTGGTTTTCAGATATGTTGGGCATGGCTAGGAATTCTGGGAGTTGTGGTCCAAACACATTTAAAGAGTAGTACAAATAATTGTAAGTTTTGTTTATTGTTTCTTACCACCATGAGATATGCCCAAACATGTGGGAGTTGGGCGGGGATAAATTGAATGAATGAATGAATGAATGAATAAATAAAATATTAAAGTTCTTCCTCTTCTGAGTCTTGCCATCAGTAAAATCTCTGCTAAGGTGTAAAATTGGGATGCTGTAATGGTTGTTTTGAAAATCACCCTAACCCTAAGCAGCTGAAACAGTAAATGTACTAGCAGTTAATGAATTTCAATCAGGAGTTATCTTAATTAAACTCCCTGAATGTAAATGCAACAAGAGAGGATACAAGTGATCTTTAAATCATGTTCTGTGTGGATTTTGAAAGATTCTGAAAGCTTCCATGTTAGCCTTTCCCAAATTGTGGATGTTTCACTGTGGTATAATACTATTTCTTGCTACTATCTTTGGCCTTTGCCATTGTATCTCTGTATTTTCATCCCCAGGGTAGATGTTATTCTTCAGATAAAACAAAAAATAAACCCCAAACCCAAAACAGGTTCTAAGGAGAGACAAATCTTAAATTGTCCCACAGGTACAAAAAGAAAAGGTGAAGGATTATGAATGTATATGTAGGAATTTCTGTTGGAATCTGCTCAAGATTTTCTTCCATCAAAGCTCCAGGCAGATAATCTAATTTTGTGATCCAATTTCAGCATTGGAGAAAGAGAGTACCCGATCCATTGGAAAGCCTTTGCTAGGAGGCCCTTTCTCACTTGTTGATCACCATGGACGACCCAGATCAGATCATGATTATCTGGGCCAGTGGGTTTTAATCTACTTTGGTTTTACCCATTGCCCTGACATTTGCCCAGAAGAACTGGAGAAAATGATGCTAGCAGTGGATGAAGTTGGTAAGTAAATCCTACTGAAACCTAAATGTATTGATTTGATTTGATTTCGGCACTGCCCAACTCCAGAGCGACTGGAATGCCTCTCCATGTGGGACAGTCATGCTGTCCTTCTCTTGACTAAGAGAAAGATTGCGACTCAGGATTACCTTAGGATCTGGGCCTGTTATAAATCAGTCCCTCTTACCAGAGAGTTTATGGACAGTGGGAGATGAGAGGGAGGTAAAAGTAAAGGAGAAAGAATCTGCATAGAAAGGTTTTACATCCACTTAAAACTTGGCTATAGTCAACAAACATGAATAAAAGGGAAATGTATAGCATAGGAGAGTGAAGGCTTGGTGTCCAGGTTCAGAGAGAGAAATAAGAAAGAATAAGAAACAGCAAGAAAAAGGAGACATGTTTACTACTAAAAGGATCTCTGGTGTACTGTTTCATTTGTCCATAAAATAATCTTACAAGAACACCTTCTTGCAGCTGGATTGAATTAAATTGACACTTGAGCAGCCTTTTCCAACTTTGGTCACTAAATATTTGACCCTTCTGCTAGTTTTTGCTTAGACTTTTATAGAAGCTTAACCCTAATCATTGCCAAAAGCTCAATACTAAACAGAAGAAAAATCTAAGACTGTCACTAACCATAAACATTCACTCACATTCTCACCATCACTCTAGTTTTCCACATAGATTTCAAAGACACTTAATCCTTACCCTAACTTCACCCTAAGCCACTCATTTAGGAGTCAGGCAACCTGTAAATGAAATAAATAAATAAATACATTAAAAAATATTTTCCCTAACTAGTGCTCAATCATTTACTCCTAACTGTAATACGATCCTAAGACTACTATTATCCGTAAAAATTCTCCCTGATTCTAACTCTCTTGCTGTTTTTTAGAATTCGAGGAAGTTTTATTTTAACCTCATCCTAATGCCAAAAAAAAAATTTAGACAAAACTTTGCCTCACCACTCAATCCCTACATCAGTCTAAGACTACTACAATGTATATAAGCTCAATGTAATATTAATAATCACACTTATTTTTACTATAGACCATTTGGAATTTAACAGATTAGTCCTAACTTGACAGTAAGACTTATCCTAACTATGGAGATTTCGCATTAAGAGTAACACAGTAGTCAATTCTAAATCTAGTATGATGGTTAGGTTTTGGGTAATTCTTATAAAGAGTGATAGTCCCAGCTTGATTTTATGAATAGGATTGGGTTCTTTGGAAATGGTTGGGGAAATGTTAAGGTAGATTAAAAGCTTGTAGAAAGACAATATGTCTTTGAGCATTGATGGTCTTGTACCAGTGTGGACGATAGCTGAGCTTCTCAAGGAAGACTCCAGGGGAGTTCACTTTGTTGGTGCCAACAGGGAGGAGATACTTTCATATTAACTGCCATATCTCAAATGGGAGATGAATGTGACATCTGTCTTAGTTGCTAGTCAAAGATAATAGGAATGTAATCCAACAACTTGGAGCCCATTGCTGTAAAAGTAACTAGAGCAAGGGCAGGCAGCCTTTTTTTAGTCTGAGCAAGGTTTAAGGCATTTGTTTATCCCTTAAAACCTGTCCAAAATGCACCAAAAACATGGAAAGCTTAGATCCACCCACCCTGGGGAAGCTGGACTATATATAGGCTTGAACACACAGATGGGTAAGGGGTATAGGTTTGTGTGCAAGGTTATCTCCAGGCTTAATCTAGGGGATCTGCAAGCTTGAACATAAATAGTTTTGGGGCTGATTACTTGAAGATTAAGTATCATCTTTTGTGATGACAGATGGAATCGCATCTTTGCCTAATGTCACTCCACTCTTCATCAGCATTGATCCAGAGAGGGACAGTGAAGAAGCCATTGCCAAATATGTTAAAGGTAATCTTAGCCTTTCTTTTTATTGGACACTCTACTAACTCTGTTTTAACTTGCAATTCAGACCAAGTTTACTTTTGATAAATTGGGCTCTTGTTTTTCATGCATCGGGTCTTGTTGGTTTTATTTTGGTTTCAAGAGTTTTCACCAAAGTTGATTGGATTGACTGGTACGAAAGACCAGATTGACCAAGTGGCTCGAGCCTATCGTGTCTATTACAGCCCAGGTCCCAGAGATGAGGATAACGATTACATAGTGAGTACACTTTCTATACGGCATTTCTCCAGTTTTCCCACCAGTTGATAAAGCTGCGAGAGGTTTTATGGAAGTGGGTCATTGAATCAACAAAATGTGAATGATCAGCGGGCAAAACAGTCCCAGAAGTATATAAATTGGAGGACATTGTGGGGATCCTGAGAATGTTTGGCCTACAATTGAGCTACTTTTCTGAATGAAGTTAGCGAAATAGATCCAGATGGAAATGTCAGAAAGGTAAAAGGCACTGACTATGCACTTTGTTCTGAACAAGAGGCTTTTCTTTGTGAGAAGATAGCATTTGGTCATTTGACTCTTCTGACTGATGAGAGGCTGCAGCTTTGCAATCTTCCATTGCTTGTGTAGAGGAACAATTGTTGGGACATTCTTGTTTTAAACATGAACAAGAAAAAGGAAAGGAAAGGTTCCCCTGTGCAAGCACCGAGTGACCCCTGGGGAGACGCTGCTTTTGCGACGTTTTCCTGGCAGACTATAGAGCGGGGTGGTTTGCCATTGCCTTCCCCAGTCGTAATTACCTTTCCCCCAGCAAGCTGGGTACTCATTTTACCGACCTCGGAAGGATGGAAGGCTGAGTCGACCTGAGCCGGCTACCTGAGAACCAGCTTCCGCTGGGATCGAACTCAGGTCGTGGGGAGAGTTTTGGTTGCAATACTGCCACCTACCACTGCGCCACACGAGGCTGTTAACAAGAAAAACTGAACTGAAAAAGAGCTTGTCAACAGAACTGAAAACTTTATACCTTGATACTGAGGGTGGTTTCAGTATTCAGATTAGTTCTAATAAGGCCATGTTGAAAAACTCAGTTCAGAGTTGCAGGATTGTGTGTCTGTGCATGCATGCATGCATGCCTTCAAGTGTGTCTTGATTCCTGGTAACTGCCTGGATAAGTCTTTGCATTTTTCTTGGCATTAATTTTTTGAATGTTTTCTAATGTGTTATAGAGGAGGAGAATTGTTTTTAAAAAGTGAAGTCTTTTTAGAGTACGGCTCAACTCCTGGTTCTTTGGTGACACATTTGATGCAGCTTTTTTGGCAGTAGTATAGAGGTGGTTTCCCATTGCCACCTTTGGGGTTGTTTCAACTTTCCAGTCTGACCTATAACCCTGAAGGCCCTGGTGGTTTCCCATCCAACTGCTCAGCAGGTCCGGCGGTGCTTCGCTTTTGAGCTTGGAAGAGGTTGAATAGGGGCTGCCTTCTCCTAAAAGGGAAGATCAAAATGGGAAAGCAGCAGTACCAGAAGATAGCCAGGAGAGGGCGCCAGATAATAAATGACATTGGCCATAAAGGGTCATCAATGGCATAACTTCAGTCTTTGTTGTTGCAAATAGGAGCTTTTATTAGCCTAAATGTTCCTACATACACTTTAAAGTATAGACACGCCAAGGTGACAGTTGTTGGCTGTAGTTTTGGCTTCGGTTCCCCCCAAATGAGCAGTTTGATCGTGAGAAAGTGGTATTTTTAATTAATACTGTTTAAAAATAGTATCTGAAGTGGCTTCTTGCTGCTGCTGTTCACCCCCACCCCCAAGAAATTCAGAACTGTTCTTGTGCCTTACAAAAGATGTTGAACTGGTTTTTCCCATACTCAAGGATCCCTACTTTACCTTTAACTGCTGGGGAAAGCCTTCCTCTATGTAAAAATCTAGAGCTGGAGAGTAGTTCAGTCACAGCGATAATTTAGTGCTTAGCAGAATTGTCCATTCTCAGAATTTCCATCTTACCTCCATCTCTTTCATGTGCCTTTTCTTGCAGGTGGATCACACTATCATAATGTACCTTGTTGGGCCTGATGGGAAATTTGTTGATTATTTTGGCCAAAACAAGAATAACATTGAAATTGCTTCTTCCATCCTAAAGCACATGAAGCAGTACAAGAAAGAATAAGGGACTAAGGTTTCTGACTGTCAGGCAAGCGTGCCTGCTACGATTCCTCTAAAATGCAGCTTGTAACATTAACTGGAGGAAATCCTGTGCAGGTAGTCTGCTCTGGCATCTTCTTTGTGCAGTTGAATTTACTAAACCTATAACTACAGCCTAAGACTCAATTCCGAAGAGAAGCTGGATTGTCTATCACCAATGGTATTTTGTCTAGATACTTTTCTCTGGATATGCCTCAGCCATACAGTGGCTTCTTAAAAGCTTTTGGTGTCGATGCAGATTTCCCCAAAGAAGGAGCCATCAGTGCTGAACGTAAGTCCCAATGGCTTTCGTCACTAGAAGCGTTCGTTCTTGGCATGTTGAAGAGACACCTGCTGAACTGAACAGGACTGAAGTTACCGCTGGGATTTGTCTTCTCTCGAGTATTGCAAGTGACTCCTAGGAAACGTGGCTTCAGGTCCTTTCTCAATCAACATTTCCAGACAGATATGGAGTGTCACTTTTTGTTTTTGAAATAATTGGTACAGTTTGCAATATGGCTGCTATTAAGCAACCATGGTAGGATGGGAACCTTAACTCTTGTTATAAAGTGGGATTATTGATCAGATGAATCAAATGTGGTGCACAGATGATGAAATAAAGTGAAAGAAACTTAAAACCTGCGTTCTCATCTTGAAATCTGTAAGTTCATAAGGAGAGAATGTTCAAAACAGAGCCTGTGACTAACTAAATTAGGTACAGTATATCATTTTCATTATCAGTAAATAGCAGGCAAATATTTATCTGTATTTGCCTATGTAAAATAGTTGTCTCTGTCCTATATCTCCCTTCGTTTAGACTGAATATTAAAATGTTCATTGATTTCTCTGTTTTGAGCAGCTTGTATCTGAAAAGTTGTTCCTTGGGAAAGTACCCTGCCAGATTTATTTTTCTTCAGACGTAGGCATTTTCATGTAAGAAGATTCTCCTGGAACTGAAATATCTTCTGTGATGCCAGATGGGGAAAAAATGACAAAGTCTCCTTTAATCTAAGTGTCCATCAAGAATTTCCTTGGGTCAGTTTGCGCCAAGTGCTGTTGGGACTTTGGTAGAATTTAAACTTCATTCTCAGCTGTTAAGGATTGTTCCATGCACAGAGGGCTCTTCTCTCTACTCTGTGTGAATGTGGGAGTGGGAAGGAGCAAGAGAATTACCAGAAAATCGGATATCCAGAAGACTTCAAACAGAACATTATTTTAAATTCCCTCCTTTAATTTTCTTGAAAATACGTTTTTGCACACATTCCAGATAATTATTATTATTTATTAAATGTATATGCCACCTGACTCCCAGCGATGCAGTTTAAATATGTTTTAGCATCCTTCACCAGCGATAATGTAAATATCTTTTAATTAATTTTTGGTCCAAAATAACAAATTGTCAAAATTCATGAGATTTCCTCTGAATTTTCAGTTTACTATATTTTTTTTATCATATTTGGGGCTCCAGTTTTAGATTATATTTTCAAGCTCTTCCTGCTTGACACCAGTTCATTAAAAAACTAAAGATGTTCTGGAGTTTTTGTCTATGACTCCCAAATACATTGCCAATTAAAATATTAAGAACATAAACCTGTTTATGAATACATATAATAATGCCACAACATTGCAGTTCAAATAGCCATCTAATAGCCTGCAGAAAGTTCTAAAAAATCTCTGGTTTACTTGTTGCTCTAAGGCAAATAATGGAATCAGACCGGATCTCAGTAAATGAGTTCACCCTCCAATAGCTTTGCAGATTTTGTTCCAAGTGAGAACTACGCGATGCAAATTCTTGTTGAGCAGGTGGGGGAAGAAGCTGCAATAGAGTGTCCCAAATCATAATTAAATGTGAGTTCTATTATAAATTAAGATTCAGCAGTCTGAACCGCTGACTTCATATAATGTATCCTCATTGTTTCTAAAATGTGTCCATGTGTGCAAAACATGTTACATTTTTTATCCTGATATATTAGGCTCCAGTAGTCAGAAGCCAAATTAATTGGAACTTGGTTGTATTTATATTTAACTTTAAAAAATGCTTCAGCCCCTTTTGCTTAGGTAACAGTTCCTGCATATCTTGGTCAAGGTCATCTTCCTCACTCTCTACAATATATTCTGAGTAACCAGTTTTGGCTACGCTGTACCTTCCACAAGTTCCAGGGCACCTTGAAGTTCTTTTTGTATTATTATTCATATACAGTAACTAGTTGTTGTTTATTCGTTCAGTCGTTTCCGACTCTTCGTGACTTCATGGACCAGCCCACGCCAGAGCTTCCTGTCGGCCGTCACCATCCCCAGCTCCCCCATGGTTGAGTCCGTCACCTCCAGAATACCATCCATCCATCTTGCCCTTGGTCGGCCCCTCTTCCTTTTGCCTTCCACTTTCCCTAGCATCAGCTTCTTCTCCAGGGTATCCTGTCTTCTCATGATGTGGCCAAAGTACTTCAGTTTTGCCTTTAATATCATTCCCTCAAGTGAGCAGTCTGGCTTTATTTCCTGGAGCAAGGGTCGGAAACTGCGGCTCGCGAGCCAGAGGCGGCTCTTTGGCCCCTTGAGTGTGGCTCTTCCACAGCTGAACTCACCCCCGCCCCTTCCACGCGATTGGATCCCGCCCCCAAACTGATGGCCGGCGCTGGAGGAGGGCGATTGATTCTTCCTCCTCCCGCCCTCGGGAGCCTTCCAACTTTCGCCCGAGTCGGGCAGTGCTTCTTCGAGGTCGGCGGGTGGGGAAGTTGGTTGGTCGCCGCCGCTGCCTCTTCCTCCGCCAGCATTGCAACAGCCGCCGCCGCCCCCCCGAAGCACTCGCCAGGCAGGCAGGAGAGCGTCGCCATGCCGGGCGCGCTGCGAGAGGAGACGGCGCAGCTGCTGGGCGACTACCTGCAGCACCGGCTGGGGGGCGTGGCGCTGCCCCCCAGCCACACGGCCGAGACGCTGTGGCGGGTGGCTGATGAGCTGGAGAGCCGCGAGCGCCTCTTCCACAATGCCTGCAGCGCGGCGGCCTTACCGGAGCCGGGCGAGGCGGCCGCCTTGCTGGGCCGGGTGGCGACGCAGATGGAAGCCGAGGGCGGCCTCAATTGGGGCCGGGTGGTGTCGCTGGTCGTGTTCGCCGGCAACATGGCGGTGGCGCTGGCCAAGCGGGGAGCTCGCGATGAGACTGGCGCTCTGGTTGAGGCACTGGCCGCCTACCTGGCCGAGGAGCAGCGGGACTGAGAAGGAGGTCCAGAAGTGGCGGGGGGGGGGACAGAAAACCAAGGACGGAACAAAGTTTTAGTTGCCTTATTGTCCCACCGCATTGATCCCGCTGTAAATCTGCTTTTCTCTTCCCGCCCCAGCCTGGAGGAGGTGGCGGTGGGGCGGGAGGCGGCGTGTTGCGCCTTTCTTTCGCTCTGCAAGCCTCCACCAGCACCGGGAGGCGAGCGTTGGTGGGGAGGGGGGCTCGCTAGCCTGCTTTTGTTGTGCGCTCGTCCTCCCCCTCCTTGTTTGGATGACTTTAGGAGATAGGGAGGGGTCTGCGAAAGGGGGAGAGAGATTTCACCCTTCGGGGGATTGGAGAAGCGTAGAGCGCGCTGGCTGAACTCACCCCTGCCCCTTCCACGCAATTGGATCCTGCCCCCAAACCCCGCTCCCTTCCGTGCGATTGGCTCCCGCCCCAAACCCCGCCCCCTTCCACGCGATTGGCTCCCGCCCCCAAACCCCGCCCCCTTCCACATGATTGGCCCCCGCCCTCAAACCCCGCCCCCTGGCCCTCGAGCATGTCAAAATGTCCTCGAGCATGTCAAAATGGCTCCTGGCATAAAAAAGTTTGCCGACCCCTGTCCTGGAGTATGGACTGGTTTGATCTTCTTGCAGTCCAAGGCACTCTCAGAATTTTCCTCCAACACCACAGTTCAAGAGCATTTAGCATACTGTTCAAAAACAGTAACTAGACTGGGAGATAATTTGGATGAGGAATTGAAGCTGCTGAGTAGTGCAGCCCGAGTTTCCAAAATACACACACAAAAAACTTGGCCAATGTTGAAATAAAGTACAGGCTTATCACATGAAGATACCAAACACTGATACTGCCAATTATGGAGAAATACAGTCTATATTAAATGATGTGATAAATTAAGCATTTGTACTACAGCCTTTTAAAAAAATGCTATTTTACCCTAGCCAAAAATCCAACTGATACATTGCAAGAGAAAGTATAATACCTACATCTAAATGCCACAGAAAATCAAAATTATAGGGCCTCTTAATGAGTGTTTCAAATCCTAAAGGATACAACCCAAGCAAAACAATGGAACTGAGAAGCATGGAGCAATGTATTGAGGAGGAAAATGAAGAGGAAATTACTGTGTCAGAAATATCTGGATGTTTGCTAGATAAAGGCATAGCAGCTTATCAAATGGAAAGAAGGATAGAAGAAATGGCAATTGGACCATTGGTATATGCAGGAATACATACCCTCAGAACATGGATTATGAGTTATGTTTTGAAAGTAAGCTCTCTTAAATAGCAGACATTGAGCTGGAGAGCCCAGAAAGCAAATGCAATATGAGATCCTTTCAACTTGCTTCAACTTACCAACTAAATGGGGGACTTAGGGCCTTGCCCAAGCGTTCCAAGGAAAACACACAGTTTCTTCTTTCAAAATCATGCTCTGGAAGTTTTGAGACCATTCGCAGAGCGTTTGGAAAATGGAGTCACACTTCTTCGGCGTTCAAAAGCCCTGCACAAGAGAGTGTCATGGCCGGTACGTCTCCCTTTATAAAGAATAGCTTCTTTTAAGGGGGGGGATGCACTTGATTGGAGCTTTTCTTAAGCCAACCAGCTTATTCCTGCTCTCTGCCCTTTTGAGTTTCACTTTTGTCAGCACTTTCTTGGCTCAGGCCACCGGGGATCTCCTTACACTAAGGGACAACTGCAGCATTCCAAGGGGGAAAACAAATTCCTTCTGGCACACCTTCCACTTTCCATAAAGTGCTGCAAATAACTAGGGAGTCAAAGTTGGTGGGAAGGAGACAGATCCTTTCATTACTCTTCATCTGCCTGCCCAAGTCATACTCTACTCAGTCAGAAGAGGACACTCAAAACCATTGAGAATTATGAAAACTTGCCAACTGGGTGGGTCGGGGGGGGGGACGACAACGACATGATATATGTAATGTTACACAGATAAGATGTTTAACATACTTCCAGTTTTTTAAAAAATAGGCCCGCCACCAATCTCTTAAGTGAGGCTTAAATTAATACTCTATAAAAAAAGTGGGAGAATCTGTCTTTTCCTAACACAGTTGCAGGGCTGAATTGCTTGGCAAACCCTTGCTCTTATCATAGTTAGATATTCCTTCTAATTAATGTTAATACCTATTATATCACTGACTCATAATAATTCCCTGATTTTCCAACAAGAGATCTCTGTGACAATAAACACATGATGCTATCTCTCTTTTTTCAAGAATGAATGGAAACTAAAGATTTCATCTGTAGTCATTGGTCTATGATGATGTCTGTGGTGTGGATGTTTGTACAGTACAGCATATGGATATGAATAGGAAACTCAAGTGTTTATTTGTGTAGCTACAAAGTGAGGGAAAGTGTCAGCATGTCTGGGTGAAACCTAAGGAAAACCGGAAGGGAGAGAAAACTGCATTTCTCAAGGTTGTGGGTGCTCTGACACTGTGGCTGCTGGGTAAGACCAGCCCATTCACAACATGCCTGCCATAGGTGGTTTTCCTGATTATAAAACACTACCTGCAACATTTCTAGTGCCTCTCTGGCAGGATACTTCAATAACTATCGCTGCTTCCCTTGATCCTTTTTTCATGGGCTGGTAAGCACACATTCAAACCAAGCATTGGGATCCAGTAGTCCATGATGTAAATTTTCGGAGAATTTTTGCAAGGCCTCAGTACTTTTCTGGGAATAAATAGGATGCTGGAGGCTGGCACTTTGTATGCCCTTCCTGCAAACGTTGGGGCTGGGTGGTTAGGTGAGCCGTGTTGTTGGTCTTTAAGATCAAAGGTGGTGGTGTTTTTTGGACCTCTAGTGCACTGAGAATTGCTTGTCATTGCAACTGTTTTTAATTGGGTTGTTGTTTATTATTATTGTTAGCCATCCAAGTTGCTGCAGCAAGATGGGCAGCCGTATGAATTGTTTCAATAAATTAAAAAATTAAAATTCGGTTTTAAAAATGTAGAAAAAGTCAATTCAGGCCAGGATCTGGGTGAGTTCCAAGGGGAATGCTTTCTAGATTTCTAGAGAGCCAGTTTGGTCTAGCGGTTAAGGCAACGGGCTAGAAACCAGGAGTCTGTGAGTTCTAGTCCCACCTTAGGCACAAAAGCCGGCTGGGTGACCTTGGGCCAGTCACTTACTCTCTCAGCCCTAGGAAGGAGCCAATGGGAAACCAGGAGACTGAGAGTTCTACTCCCGCCTCAGGCATGAAAGCCGGCTGGGTGACCTTGGGCCAGTCACTCTCTCTCAGCCCAACCCACCTCACAGGGTTGTTGTTGTGGGGAAAATAGGAGGAGGAAGGAGTATTAGGTATGTTCCCCTCCTTGAGTTATTTATAAAAATAATAAAGGCGGGATAGAAAAATAAATAAATAAATAAATAAATAAATAGATTCCTTGGGTCCCAAAGTGCCACATTGGGAATTCCAGATTTATTTTGGACAACGTTCTTGTTAAGATTATATCGCAGCAGCCAGGCTTTTGGAAGCAGAAGCACACATTTTCTGGGATTATTGTCTTCTTTGCTTTTATTGACTACCCCTTTATTCATATTCTTGTCAGCAGTGCATATCCAGCTCCATGAAGAACTCTGACAAGCCCAAATCCAGATGGCTCAAAAAAGTCACCTGA
Source organism: Charina bottae (assembly GCA_023362775.1). Taxonomy (NCBI): domain Eukaryota; kingdom Metazoa; phylum Chordata; class Lepidosauria; order Squamata; family Charinaidae; genus Charina; species Charina bottae. Next base: position 120,447,955 of record JALMGJ010000002.1, read on the forward strand.
AATGAATAAAGGCTTGCTTGGAAAGGGAGTGCTCAGAGTTGGCCACCGAGCTGCTGCAGCTTCCCCTTGAGAGAGTTCAATTAATGATGAAGAAAAGATCTCAAGACAATCTAACTAGCTCACCCCTGTGGCCCAAACCAAGATGGCCATGGAAGGGAGTGCCCAGTGACCGGTGTGTGTGTGCCTACAGCAACCTCAACCAGCCAAGAGAAGCTCAGCAGATGCCAGCTTTCAACACAAAGATTGTGATAAGGTGTTGTAGACAACAAGAGTGTTCATACAACAAGACATCTGTCAAGAGAAAATGGAAAACACAGCCTTAAAACTGGAATACTAAGGACAAATTTAGGGTGCCTTCAGGATAAGTTAAGGGGCGTGGTGGCTCAGTGGGTAAGACGCCAGGCTTGTCAATTGGAAGATCGCAAGTTTGGAGGTTCGAATCCCTAGTCCCGCGTGACGGAGTGAGCTCCCGCACTAGCCCCAGCTCTTGCCAACCTAGCAGTTCGAAAGCATGTAAATGCAAGTAGATGAATAGGTACCAGTTTGGTGGGACGGTAACAGCGTTCTGCGTGCGTCATGCCAGCCAGATGACCGCGGAAGCGTCTTTGGACAGCGCTGGCTCTTCGGCTAACAAACGGAGATGAGCACCGGCCCCTAGAGTCTGACACGACTGCACAAATGTGCGGGGGGAACCTTTACCTTTACAAGATAAGTTAGGAATGAAACAACGGCTGCATCATGATGATATGTCCTTTAAAAATGATTAGCTGGACATCTTCATACCATGGTTAGCAGGATGTGAAGATAAGCCTTGTGTCTGTCCAATGTGGGTTATTCAGAAAGACTGCTCATGCTTTCACCTAGGGGAAAGTCAGGTAAGTCAAAAGTCTATTCTGATTGTCTTACTGTTAACTTGGGACTTCTTGCAAGATTATCCTTTTTCTCTTACGTTCAAGGTGATCAGCACTGATTACATTTGCAATCTAACCAACCTTTCAACAGATGGCTGTTGTGCTTGCTTCACCTCCCGAAAATGAAAGTTTTGTCCCTATAAGCAACCCTAGCATTAAACTGAAGTAAAATGTCACATTTATAAAGGGTGGGGGGAACTAAGGAAAGGAGGATTCTCCATATCTCCTCCAATACCTGCTTAAACTGTGCAGTACTGGAATTTCAGGGGTGAAGGTCTCTAAGGATAAGCTGAAGGGGATGAAGGTTCTCATCAATTCAGGCCTTTTTTTGCAGTGGTCACTCTCCCTTAAGACATCTGAATCCTTTAGTTCTTTGACCCATTCGTTTCTGTTGGTCAGATTAAGTCCAAAGTAGCTAATCCCTTTGTTTCTTCTGTCTTCTGAAAAATGAAGTAGCAAGGCTGTTCAAAAATATATTGGACATTCTATTCTTAGCTGGGTTAGTTTTCCTGCAGATATTGAGTAGCTGATATATCCCTTTATGACTGTAGAATGACCTCTTGAGAACACACTGAGTTGATTTTAAAAAACATTGTCCACATTGTCTACCTGGATAAATGGCTTGTAAATTCCCACAATGGTATAGTTTTGTTGTTTCTTATTATTCCCAGAAGCTCTCAACAGAACTTCTGTATTTCAAGGACTTGCTATGTTTTGTAATAATCCTCTGGGCTTGCCTCCTACTCTTTTTGCCATGGCGCACATGGGACAACTAGCTATGTATTCTTCCATGTCTTTGTGAATGGAGGGCCACCAGAATTGTCGTCTCAGTAGGTGCAAAGTTTTCACAAATCCGAAATGGCCAGCTGACTTTGCGTCGTGGCCTCTTTCTAATATTCCCTTTCTTAGGGGTTCTGCTATGTATAACCGGTCCCTGTGCCACCAAAGTCCTTGTTTTTCTGTCAGTTTAATTTTATTGTCCTGCAGCCATTTGTCAGTTTTCAATTGTGACTGCAGTTCGTTTGTAATTCCCTTTCTACTGACAGTTCTAGTTGTTTTCCCTGGCTCCTAGTGACTGCTACCATCCCTGCCTGTGGAGATGGAATGATTGAGTCTACTATCTCCTCTCTCTGACTGTTGTGCTGTGGCAAGCAAGATAAGGCATTAGCCAGAAAATTTTTTCCCCCGGGTATGTACTTCAATGTGAAATTGAATCTGCTAAAGAACTGTGCCCATCTAACCTGTTTGGGATTTAGCTTTTGTGGAGTGTTCAGTGCTTCTAAATTTTTATGGTTTGTCCATACTTCGAATTGGTGTGGGGCACCTTCTAAAAGGTGTCTCCAAGTGGCTAGTGCGCATTTTACAGCATATGCTTCCTTCTCCCAAATGTGCCAGCGATGTTCTGTTTCCCTGAATTTGCGGGAGAGGTACGTGCATGGCCTCAGTTTCCCCTGGTCATCTTTCTGCAATAAAATGCCCCCCCCCCCAAGCTGTATCTATGTGTCTACCTGTATGACTAGGAGGTTTGTGGGATCGGGGTGTTGTAGTATTGGTTCTGATGTGAATAATTTCTTTAATTGCTTGAATGCTTCTTGGCATTCCCCAGACCATTGTATTTCCCCCCCCCCAGTTTGTTTTTTGTTTTGGAGTCCCCCTTCCCTTTCATTTTGAGTAAATCTGTGAGTGGTAGTGCCACTTGTGCGAAGTTATTTATAAATTGCCTATAGAAATTTGCGAATCCTAGGAAGCTCTGCAATTGTTTCCTGGTTTTGGAGGGTTCCCAAGCCACTACACCCCGTTCTTTCTCCGGATCCATTTCAGTCCCTCTGCTAGATACCCGATACCCCAAATAGTCTAGTTGTTCATTGTGAAATTCACATTTAGACAGTTTCACATACAATTGGTTTTCCAGTAAACGTTTCAATACCTCCCGCACCAACCGTACACATTCTTCTAATGTTTCAGTGTAGATTAGAATGTCATCAAGATATACTAATACTCCCCGATAAAAAATTCATGCAACACCTCATTAATTAAATTCATGAAGACCCTGGGCCCGCCTTTTAACCCGAACAGCATTGAAAGCAACCAAATTGACAATTAAATGCTGTTTTCCATTCATCCCCTTCCCGAATTCGCACTCGAAAGTATGCTTCTCTTAAGTCCAGTTTGGTGAATATTTTGCCTTTCGATAGGTGTGGTAGCATGTCCGTCATCAGGGGTAGGGGGTACTTATTCGCTGTGCAGATGGCATTCAGTCCTCGATAGTCTGTGCAAAGACGCAGCGACTTGTCTTTCTTTTTCCTGAACATGACTGGTGCTGCCATGGGTGAGGTCGCCGGGTGGATGAAACCTCATTCTAAATTTTTGTCTATGAACTCCCTGAGTGCTTCTAGTTCCTTCGGAGTCATAGAATACAGCTTGGATTTTGGTAATTCCACCCCCAGTTCCAATTCAATAGCGCAGTATGATTTTCTATGGGGGAGATAGCTGGTTAGATTCATTTTCTCCAAAGACTTCCTTTAGGTCATGATACTGGGTTGGAATGAATTCAACCTCTTCCCCTTGCGTATCCTCCCCTGGTTCCATTGCTGTACCTATCAGTTCAATTTCCCCCCCAAGTTCACCGGATTCAAATCCTTCATACCTTCCATCTTTGAAAATCATCTGGCCAGTTGACCAATTCACTTGAGGGTTTTGGTCTTTCAACCATGCCAGACCCAATACTATGGGATGATGTGAAGTAGGGGCTACAATAAATCTTAATGTCTCTTTGTGTGTCCCTATCCTCATTCAGACCACTTCCGTACAGTATTCCAGCGGGCCCCCCTTCATCTCTGACCCATCAAGTTGAATGAAATTGATGGGTTCAGGTAATCGCTTTACTTTTAATCTTAATCCAGTCACTAAAGTAGGGTGGAATAGACATTGTGTACAGCCCGAATCCAATAACCCTGCTAAGGTTGTGCTTCCCTGGCCCCTTAATGCTTCTATTTTAACATTTATTAACATCGATTAATAGGCTCCACTCACCAGGGAATCCTCACGCCTCTTTTTAGTTGCCTGCCTCTCGGCGCTTAAATAGGCTCTGTCCGTTTCCCGCCAGCTGGAATTCCTCATCGGTGGAGCTGTCTGTCTCTGCGGAAACTTCACGGAATTTCTTCTCTTTCGAAGCTGCTGCCGCCCCTTTATTTTTTAGTCCAAGCTGCTTGGTGCTTTTTTCTCCTGCTTTAAGAGTCATTGGGATTGTGAACTGCGGGCAATTGGTGATGTGATGTCCCTCCTATCCACATTTAAAACAAAGACACTTTTTTAACCACCATTTTTTTTCCTCCCCCCATGACTTACGGCTTGTCTGCTTCTCAGGAGTAAAAGTTGCATTATGTGGTCGTCTCTCTGATGGTTGGGTTTGTTGCTGTCTTCTGAAGCGGATTCGCATATCATCCACCTCGCCAGCCAAACAGATCCACCCTTTCAATGTTCCGGGATCTCCTCTGGCCAGGGACCACTTCAGGATTTCTGGTTGCAGTCCCCCCTGGTTTGTTAGTTTTCCTGCCAGTCTCCTGAATTCCGTGGCATATTTGGAGACTGACCGGTTTCCTTGTCTGATGCCTTGCAGACTAGTTCTGGCTCTTATTTTTGCTAGTGGGATTTCAAATCATTCTCTCAGAGCACTCATGAAATCATTAAAGTCCTCTAGCTCTGCCGCCTCTGAGTCATGCAATCCCGTCAACCACTCCACTGCTTCTTGCTCGAGGTGGGCTGAAAAAAACCCGCACCTTAGAGCCTTCTGTGGGGAATAGTTCCTCACATTCTTCCATAAACCCCTTTACATAGGTTAAGAAGCAAGACAAGTTATTTGGATCCTCATTGAACTTTATCTTCAAATCTCGCACCCCGAACGACATGCCTGGACTCGATGTTCGTCTCACCACTCTGCTTCGAAGCCAGTTGCGTTGCGAATGCATTCTCAACGTGGGAAGCACCCTTACCGGATCGTCCCATTTTTGGCTTTCTTCAACGCCCTATCCTTCCCCTTCACTTTCTAGGGACGTCTCTTCGTCCGCCACCTTCGCACAAGCTGCCGTCTCCTTTTCTAACAGGTAGAAGATCCGATTGACCGCTCCTTGCAGGTGCAATATTCAATCCTCTACACTGTTCATCTTTTCCTCCAGAGCCTCTACTCGCTGCTCCATTGTCACTCAGTTGGAGGGGGAACCACTTCCCTTGGTTACCCACTTGTCCGAGTACTGCTCCATGCCTCCCCCAATTTTGGTTGCCCATTCGTACCTATTCTTTTTGTAGGTGCTGGTTTGGGGCATACTTTTGTAGTCGGTCAGGATTTTTGACTGGGTTCTTCATCTCTCCGGTCATTTCTGGTATGTCTACTTGATTGAGTTCATTGGGATTTGGCGTTCTTCGTCGACCAACTGGCTAACTTTTTGCTTTACGCGTTCCTCTTTGCTCAAGCCAGGGCCTTTTCCTTTGGAATCTCCGCTCTCACCTCCCGATTTCGGAAGGGCATTCACGGAGTCCGAAGTTCCTCGTCGTGGATCTTCCTCGTTAAACTGGTCGTTTACAGGTAAGTTATCCATGTTGACTTGGTTCATTCTGTGAGGTTCCAATCCTGCGACTAATAAACAAAAGCTCCGACACACGCCACGTAGGATATGTCAAAGCTTTATTTACAGTGAGCGATCTGGTTCCGATTCAATGAACCAAGTGAAGCGTAGTTACAAGATCTTACAATTTAATAGGTTTCCAAATTCCCCCCTCCCCATAGAATGTGTTTATCAGTTTCATCCCTTTCTGTCTTGCACCTTCTCTACGCTGCTCGGCAATGTCCATTAAAGGTGCTGAATGCCTTCGCCTAATCCACACCGTGCAATGATTGTCTGGCAGTTTGCTGCTGAGTTCCTCGTATTGACAGCTTTGGCGCTTTTGGCTGAGTGATATGTTTATGTGACCTACTTACCATGTCAGGGTGTCATGGATGCCATCACGACACTAGAGGTCTTTCAGACACTCACCACTGCACAGCTAGATAAGAATCTCTGTTGCAAACTAGACTAAAGTCATATTAAACAGTTTGTTGCCTTCTGTCAGTATGAGAGTGCAGTGCCCTCTTATACCTGCTGCTTCTCTGTCTCATTTTCCCTTCCAAAGGTTAAAGCCCTCTTGAGAAGGTTAGGAAAGCTTGTGAAAATCTTATTTTCCCTATCTAAGAGTCCCCCTCTATTGGTGATATAGGCCACAGTCTAGGAATCCAAATCTTTTTTGACGACAGTATCTTCTTAAACAGTTTTTTCCCCTTCATTTTCAGGTTCCTTCTGTTACTTCTTGTCTCATGTCTCCTTCAACTTCCAGTCTAGGATTTTATGGTTGGTTGTAGTCTTCGAAAGTGATTGTCCACATCTAGCAATGTTATTTGCCCCTATGCAGAGAATCAGGAATGAATAGTGATCAGTCAGTTTGATTAATCTTCTACCATTACTTGTGCAAAAGGAAGACAGCTCACTCCTTGCTACTTATAGGCTACCTATTTGGTCCATATGCATTTGCTTCTGTCCCTCATGATGGAGAATCTTCCTGAGTCATCCGTCTTCTTTGCTTCTGCAGTAAAGAGCTTCGGCTATGTTGATCCCTTCAGAGTTGATTTACTATTTACTTATTTTACAGTTTTTGTATACTGCCACATTAGAATGTGGCTCTGGTTCCCACAGAAAAACAATTACAAATAATTTTAAATCAATGCAGTTATGCCCCTTCCACCAGTGACCATTCCAATAACTAGTTGGGAATCCTTTTTTAATTTATTTTATTTTATTTATTTTCTATCCCGCCTTTATTATTTTTATAAATAACTCAAGGCGGCAAACATACCTATTCCTCCTTCCTCCTCCTATTTTCCCCACAACAACAACCCTGTGAGGTGGGTTGTGCTGAGAGAGAGAGTGACTGGCCCAAAGTCACCCAGCCAGCTTTCATGCCTAAGGCGGGACTAGAACTCTCAGTCTCCTGGTTTCTAGCTGGAGCTCACCTTCCAGGTCCAGAGCTTCAAACTGGCTGGCCAGTTCCAGTGGCACAACTCTCCTCTCAATTTGTTCACTCTTTCTTTACATGTGTTTCCAAATATTCACTTATTCTCACTGGGATGCCGTCTTCTCCCTTGGAGGTCTTTTTCTGCTAGATGTCACAGAGATTTCTTCATGTGAGATTCTGTAATGGAATATGAGAAGGACCTTGGAAGATGGGGAGTGGGGGAAGAGATGCTGCCTAAGGAATGATCAGATAAAAGCGGGAGGAGCCCGCAGCTGCATAACGGGAACAGAAAGTAACTTAGAAAGGATCCGCCCTAACTTGGCAGGCGGTAAAAAGGGATGCAGGGAGATTTGTACTTTCAAACTTGCAAGATTCTGTTATTGTAGCCTAACAATAAAGAAGAAGTAGCTCGTCTGATCGTGTTTCATGTCTGGTTTACCTGAGAGGGCTGACAGATATCCATGTGCTGTTCAATGCTTCTTTGAGGCATTGCAAAGAAGAGTGATTGTTCTGTCCTTCCCCTTTTTCCTCCAGGAAGGAGGCAAGCTTGCATTTGCAAAACTGTAGATGTAATTAGAAGACAAACATAATACATACCTGGCAGGTCACCACTGCTGCTCCCCAGTGTCCATCTTTTGGCAGGGTCCCAGGTCAGCTTGTTCCCTACCCCTAGATAAACTCCCTTGCAAAACTCCCTTGTTCTTGTTTGCCAGCTCTGGTTATAAATTCCCAGCTGCCTGTCTTCTTTCTAAAGAGTGCTGGTTGAGACTTTAGTTCTGATGCACAGTTACAATATTTATTTCTTCCATATAACGGGATTGGTTTTAGAACTTCATAATAACAATAAATCTGGCACTATTTCATGATGCTCTTTTACTGCTGAATATGCCATTATCATCCATTATGATTCCTTCGATAATAGCTACAGTAAATGACTTTTCCCCATAGGAGTTGCTGCCCTCTTTAATCAAACCATTTAGTGCAAAGGAAAACATAATAATTGTGGAAGGAGAAGAAACAGATTGGGATTGGCTGAACCTGGTACCTGTGGGATCCATATGCATTGCATAAAATGTTAATAGTGTGGAAAATAGGAAGGCATGGGGTTGGGTCTGATGCCATGGCATGTAACTAATGAATAAGAATTAGCACTTTATTTCGGCAATCTCACTCCCTGGGCAAGTAAAGTACCATTCTTTCTTTTTGCTCACTTTCACACAGAAACCCAGATTGCAATACTACAGGGAAGTCATACCCTGCTGTTTCTGTGGAAGCCTGCTTTTCCCAGGTAGAATCATAGCTGTGTCATACTCCAAAAATCCAAGCTTCTGAGTTTCTTGCTTAAAGGAGTAAACAGAGCTGCTGAGATAAAATTGATGGGGAAGTTTTCAAGGGACTATAGAATAAAGGCACATTATAATAGCACTATCTCCACAGTCCCAACCAAAGCAAGGTGGAAAAATGAATATTGGTCACTCCATTTTAAATATTTTTGTTCTCCTGTGCCTTGATCAAGGCTTCTATTGCTTTCCAGCTGCATTCTAGATTATCCCAACTGGATCCTTAGGACAGAGCATCTTTTCAAGGCTGGCTGTCAGGAAGATTTCTCTCTCTCATCTGGAGCCTCCCCCTACTTCGGTGCCAAGCCCCTTAGGTGTGTATCTGTATTTGCTTTGCAACTTTTCTTTTACTCTGAATAGGTGCAACATGGTCAGTAAGTGCAAACTTGTCCTAATGCTTCTATAGCAAGAATCCAGCTCAGCTCCTATTTTAGGGATAGAGAAGTGTTCACTATCTCTCACTCTCTAAACAAATCACACATGACACCTAAACTTCCCTTCTAAAATAGATACCAAGACTCATAACTCACCAATGGAGCAAGTTCAGATCAGAGTCTGATCTACAAACTCACCAAACTTTCTTTTAGCAAAGTTCCAGGGAGTAAACAAACACGGAGTATGTTTTCTTTTGTTCCTTCTCCTTTTCCCTTCATTTCTGATACTGTATGATTCTTTTCCTGCCAAACTTCCTAAAAGCAGGACAAAATCTTACAAAAATCTTCAAAATACTCTTTCAAACAGCATCCCTTTTAGGATCCCCCCCTTTCCCCCTCTTCTGGTTGAATTTTCTGTATTGCACTAATTGACCAAGATCAACAGACTAACTAACCAATAAGTTCTTGGCAAAAAAAAAATGAAAGCTGACTGAATCCCATCTTCCTAAAATTTAGAAGCCACTCTGAAAGAAATCCAAAGACTGATGATTAGTATTAACTGGAGGAAAGCTGGAGGAAAATCCTTTACAGTCCACAGAAACAAACCATTCCCAATATTCCTTTCTTACCTTAGCTTTCATGGACTGTGTCCAGCAGCAGCAACAGTATTTTGTATGTCAGCACCTTGTTTCCTCAGTTTTACAGCAAAGAGATTCTGTGTTAATAGTTTCTAAAATTTCTGTATGGATTGTAAAAGTCTGTAAGCCACTAGACAGTCAAATGATAGCCTTGCCCGTTGTGAACTCTCAAAGGTTTAACCTGAATATAATCCTGGCTTTGTCAACCTAATAGTTCAGCTAACTCAGTGTTTTTCAAACTTGGCAACTTTAAGATGTGTGGACTTCAACTCCCAGAATTCCCCAGCATGCTGGCTGGGAATTCTGGGAGTTGAAGTCCACACATCTTCAAGTTGCCAAGTTTGAAAAACACTGATCTAACTAGACTGAAACTGCACATTCAAGAACTTTTGTTATAAAGCACAAATATAGGAAGTGGCAAGAGGGACAGACCACCGACATTTAAATCGTCTGGAATTGTAAAGATGCAGTCAGGAAAGCTAAAGCTCAGAATGAGCTACGGTTGCGAAGTATGCTAAGAGCCTCAAAAATAGCTTCTTCAAATACATTCAAAATAAAAAAAGAGAAAATAATTAGTTAATAAATAAATAAATAAATAAATAAATAAATAAATAAATAAATAAAATAATATCAGTTCTCAATGAAGACAACAAATGCTAACAAATAAGGAAGAAAAAGCAGGGCCTCTCAATTCCTACTTCAGCCTGAGCAGGAGGGTGAGACATGGCTGAAGCTCGTGATTGACAAAAACATGTTTGGGAATACCTTTTAGTCTGAATGAGATTGCCTCTCTTGGACCAGAGGAATTGCATCCTTGGCCTGACTGAACCTTTTGCTTTATCTGAGAAATCCTGAATAATCGGTAAATGCCAGATGATTAGAGGAGGGCAAATGTCCCTCTTTTCAAAAAAGGGAGGAATGGAAGATCTACAGACCAGTCTGGTTTTGACACCAGGGAAAGTTCTAGAGCACCAGATCTGTAAACACTTCAAAAACAATTTTGTAATTACCAAAGGCTGGAATAGATTTGTCAAGAGCATGTCTTGCCAGATTAACCTTACTTTATTTTTTGGTAACTTCCTTAACAGACGGTGGGAATACTGTAGATCTAGTATATCTTGATTTCAGCAAAGTATTTGACAAAGTACCCCACAACATTCTGATTAACAAGATACTTAAATGCAGGTGTTCCAGCAGAGGCTAGACAGCCGCCTGTCAAGGATGCCTGGATCCTTATCCTGAGTACAGGGTTGGACTCAATAGGCTAAATAGCCCCTTCCGACTATAAGCTTCTATGCTGGAGCCTTCAACATTAAAATCATGCTGTACCACAGAGCTATCATCTTTTCTATTTCAATCTTGGTTTAAGCTGGGTTTGAAGATCGACATTTCTTTGCTTTATTGATATATACTTTAGGATAGCCAGTGGAAATATTAGCCTTATGGTCCTTAATCACATTTGACACAATTGATTATCAATAGAATGCTTTAAGAGTATGAGGAGCTCTTTTGCATTAGTTCCTCTTCTATCTGACACAATAGCTTTAGCAGATGACATTAAGAGATCTCATGGTTTTTCTTAGGACTGTATTCTGGTGCCTGTTTAAAAATTAAGTGAAACAGCTAGCAGAGATCATCGAAGAACTATGCTATTGACATCCATCTCTCTTCTTCCTTGTCAACTGATCCAGGAGCAGTAGGCGATTTTGAATCGATGCCTGGATATGGTTATGGAGAAGAGTTGAACCCAAATACAACATACGTAATCTGGCAGCCTGTCTAATGTAGGAAAGTAGGTTTCACATGTGCCAGATGGAGTCACCTTCTAGTTAAAGAACCAGTTATAAAAAGTGTTTGTTCCTGGATGTGTAGGTGCATTTTATGTTACTAACAAAATGTTTGGTAGCTATGATTATTATCACTGAAATTGAAATTTATTTGTTAGAGTCTTTGACCAGCATTATAAATAAGAAAAAGAAAATAGATTGCTACAGAAAACTCATTTCCAAAAATTATCATAAAACAATAGAACAATACATCTAAGCCAAAGCTTTGCACAATTGTATCACCAAATGTTAGACTGCTGCATGCCCTCTATTTATTCATACAAAAAAGTATTTTTAATTGTTTAATTTTGATTTGTCAGAGTATTAGCCCTGAAAATAGTTCAACAATGCTTTTTTTTTTAAATGCATATTCATTCTGGCCTGGGCAGTTAAAAAAACCATTGGAGATGCAGTCCTATTCCTGAAGAGGATATGCAAGCAAATAACTTCCATTATTAAAGCCGTCTTCATTTCAGCGATGCAAGCACATTGGCACATGGGCAGAGATATTGTGTATTAATGCAGTGCCTATAATAGCAAAAATCTTGGATGGTAGTTTTAGCAGTGCAAAATTGCTATGGCTGGCACTGAATTAGCGAAAACACTGTGCATTATCAACATTTTTTTCTTTGATGGCTATTGCACATCTATTTTTAAAATTCTATTTTGAATCCAAACCTTTTCGCCATAAAATAAGATCTCTTGAGAAAAGCTGCCCCCCATACCACCCCCCTCAATGTTTTGCCGATGCCATCCCACGCCAGGGCATCATGACAGAAGCTCCTCTGGAATGAGATGCTGTAGTTCCATTTGTCTCCTTGAGAAGCAGTTGCATTCCTGGTATGCAACACAGAGTGCCAGAAAAAGGACCTTCACCAATGGAATGACAATGCGCCAGATGAAGACGAAAGCCTTGAGACATTCCAAAGGAGAAGGACAGCACAGGTGGGCTTCTTTGCAGCCAATCAACCCAGAGAGAGAACAACAAGAAGAACATACACTTGTATGGGAGTGCCAAAATAGATTCAAGGGGGCATGCCAGAATCCAGGGCTTTGTGCTATATACAACTGCAAGAAGGAGCATAAGAGCGAGGGTGCTGGATTTAAATGGACAGGATACTGAGTACAACTGGACTAAAGGTTTGTGTGAAACAAAGGCAGTTGGCTTCATGACCTGAGTATTTTATAAACGTTCAATGCTTATATCGTGCATCCAGTCCCCAAAAGTTGGTAAGTAAGTAAAGCAAAGAAAATAAAAAATAAAAAAACCTGCTGCGATTATAATGTAAAATTGGAGGATGTGTCTCGTGTTCAGCCACTTTTTCTTCATTTCTCAATGAGATCTTCAGCAGCACAAAAACATATCCTAGCACAAGAGTGACATCCTTCCCATTCTAAGCATTTAACCCAACCCTCAAGAAAATCTAGACACTGTTCAAAGTCATCCCCAACAGACATCCCTCAAGACTTTTCTTTAAAACCTCCAAAGAAACTAGCTAAGTTAAGTAGTTGCATCTTTCTCTGCTGAGCTGTTTTTGTTGAAAAATGTTTCAACATCAGTGTGTAATTTAATATGTAGGCCAGAGCTTGCCAAACTTTTCCTGTTGGTGACACACACCGCCGGTGGCGGCGGCACGGCGGTGTGGCGGCGGCGGCGGTGTGCAGGTGTGTTGTGCGAAACCCGGAAGGCTTCCAGATTTTTGTGTGACACACCTGCACACTGCAGGCGACACAGTACTGTGTCGTGACACACAGTTTGGAAAGCTATGATGTAGGCTATTCAAACACATTTGCTTTATTTTCAGTAAATAATAGCATACTAATTCTTTATTGATTATGTGCCATCCAGATGTTGTCGACCTTTAGTGACTACCTAGACAGATTTTCTCCATGAACACACTAGTTCTGCTGTTATGTACAAGACAAATCTATATCCATTTTCTTGAGTAAATGTGGAACCGTATGCTATCTGCAACAGAAGATTGCTACCGAAAATGGGATTTTCTTGTGGTCTTGTTTAACATTTAAATCTGCCTTCATCACCGATCTATTGATGTATCAGGCACTAAATTACAGCCATGTTAATTTAATTTAATTTAATTTAATTATTTAATTTAATTTATTCAGTTTATTCAAACTGACTCTGGGTGGTATACAATAAAAACAAATAAAATAGAAAATACAATATAATAAGATTAGAAAAGGAATAAGAAAAGGAATATAAACAAGAACTGATGGTGACCTGGGATATGATATTTCAGATTGAACACAAGTCAAGAATACATCTGATTGGGACAGACAGATCTAGAGTCACTCTGTTGTATGACATGTTATACATTTCCAATTCCTGCTTTAAAGAACTGGGTCTTAGTGAGATATGTATAGTAAAAAAGGTAAAGGTTACCCCCGCACATTTGTGCAGTCGTGTCCGACTCTAGGGACCGGTGCTCATCTCAGTTTGTTAGCTGAAAAGCCAGCATTGTCCGAAGACGCTTCCACGGTCATGTGGCCAGCATGATGCGCGTGGAACGCTGTTACCTTCCCAGCGAAATGGTAACTATTTATCTACTTGCATTTGCATGCTTTCGAATTGCTAGGTTGGCAAGAGCTGGGGCGAGTGCGGGAGCTCACTCCGTCACGCGGGGCTAGTGATTCGAACCTTCAAAGTTGCGATCTTCCGATCGACAAGCCTGGCGTCTTACCCACTGAGCCACCACGCCCCTGTATGTACAGTATATAATATATACATATACATATACATATACATATATAATATTATATATACAGTATATAAAAGTATATAAACAGTATATAATAGTATATAATATGTACAGTAGACTCTCAGTTAACTGGCACTCATGGGGAAATGTAGTTTCCGGTTGCTTGAGAGTTACTATTAAACCAGGGGTGGGCAACGTCAGGCCCGCGGACCGTATAAGGCTCATGGGGCTCCCGCCCACAAACCCCACCCCTTCCACGTGATTGGCTCCTGCCCGCAAACCCCGCCCCCCAGTGCTTGTGATTGGCTCCCGCCCGCAAACTCCGGCCCCTGGTCCGTGGAAATCTCAGAAACCCTGCCCCCACCCCCCTGGTCCCCAGTTATAAATATCCAAATGGCCCTTGGCAGAAAAAAGGTTCCCCACCCCTGTATTAAACCCTAATACCCACTACAGATTTTTTCGCTGGTTGCTTGAGAGTGCCGGTTTTTTTATTCCGGTTGCTTGAGAGTGCCAGTTCAATTTTTTTGCCGGTTGCTTGAGAGTGCCAGTTGCTTGAGTTCCGGTTAACTGAGAGTCTACTGTATAATGTGATTAAAACACATAGTGCACAGTTCTACATATTGCATATGGAAAGTGGAGATCGATATATGGATGCTATTTTCCATAGCAGTATATAATATATTTTAGAAGAATGCTGGATTGTTTTGTATTGTTGGTACAGCTGATGACATTTGGAATGTAAGTATCCTGCTGGAGACTTTCAAATTCTTCCCTTCATAACCATCTATGCAGCCCCACATGCTGTGACCTTTCATTACTCTGTTTTCTGGTCTTCTGCATGCTTGCCACAATTCAGCAAAGAATATTTGGATGTCAACTATCTGAATGAAAATTAACTTATTCACATTGCATTTCCTAACATATCGGTATCTATGTTCATATCAGTATCTAGACAACAAACTTGGGTATGTCAAATTGCCATTCTCTTTTCTGACATTGAGTTACTTATTACTTTATTAATCCACTGAGTAATATACATTATCTGGGAAGAAAAAATAAATATAAACAATAACAAAATCCAGTTAAATAATTTACCAATATCATTACTGAATGTTTGAAAATAATAGGTAACTTGTTTCACATAGTTACTTCAAAAGTGAAGTGAAGAGCCAATACAGCAGGGCTTTCCAAACTTTTGCCGTTGGCGACACACCAATGGCCAGCGCAGAAAAACCCGGAAGCGCCACCAGCGGTGCGGTGTGCAAAAACCCGGAAGTGCTGGCGGCGGCACTTCCAGGTTGCCGCCGCGGCAACAGCGGCATTCTGGAACCTGGAAGCGCTGATGGCCCAGCACCGCTGCTGCCGCTGCCCCTTCGAAAGAACAGGCTCCGGGGACCCCGAAAATGCCCTCCGTTCCGGCAGGGAGGTGAAAGTCATGCGCTCACGCTGCCGGGCCGCTTCCCTGCTGCACAGCTGATCAGCGCGGGGGGGGCAAGGGTGGAAATTCTCTGTGCCAATCACCTGTGCAGCAGAGAAGCAGCTCGGCAGCGTGCATGTGCGATTTTCGCCTCCCTGCCGGAACCGAGGGCATTTTCAGGGTCCCCGGAGCCTGCCCTTTTGAAGGGGGAGGGGCAGCAGCGGCGTCCTGGAACCTGGAAGCGCTGATAGCCGCCGCTGCCCCTTCAAAAAGGCAGGCTCCGGGGACCCCAAAAATGCCCTTGGTTCCGGCAGGGAGGCGAAAAGCCTCGCAGCGCATGCACGCGCTGCCGGGCTGCTTCCTGCCGCACAGCTGATTGGCGCAGAGAATTTCCACCCCAGGCCCCCCCCCACGCCGATCAGCTGTGCAGCAGGAAAGCGGCCGGGCAGCGTGCGCGCGTGACTTTCACCTCCCTGCCGGAACGGAGGGCATTTTCATCAGCGCTTCTGGGTTGTCACGCGACACACTTGGGGCCCCCAGGCGACATAGTATTGTGTCACGACACACAGTTTGGAAAGCCCTGCAATACAGTATAGGACCAAGGTGTTCCTCAGCCATATAAGTCCACTGGGTGATTTTGGGAAGGTCATTTACTCTCAAGTGCAACATATCCCACAGGATTCTTGTGGGATAAATGTGGAGAAGGGAACATTACATATCCTTCCTTGAACGTGCAGAGGAAAAACAAGATACAAATCTTGTATTTAGGTTACAGGTAGTCCTCATTTAGCTACTGCCTCGTTTAGCAACCGTTTGCAGTTATGACAGTGATGAAAAAATAACTTTATAACCAATCCTCACATTTATGACCTTCACAGGTCTGTAAAGCAAAGGAAATCTGAAGTAAGATCATAAGTACAGTCACAGTTTCACCGCCTTGCTTAACAACCGAGTTGTTGGTTCCAACTGTGGTCGCTAAACGAGGACTACCTGTATTTACCAAAATCACTTCTGTAAAGTGTCAATGAAATTTAATTTATTTTTTTTTAAAAATCACCAGAACCATATGACTATATTTTATAATGAATTATTCCCCCCACCCCACCCCTCCACAGAAGCACAGTATGGAATAAAATCTATTCCATCACATTCTGTTAAATTCTTGGTTTTCTTCAGTTATAAAAAGGAATAATTATCATTTTTATGCTACCTTTTATACAAGCTACTAGCATTGTTTAGCAGCTTTTGAGAGATGGATTTCTAAAATACCTATAAGAAAATAAGAAAAATGTTAAAAAATCTATGGTCAGCAGTATTTTGTACAGGTTATTTATTTATATTTCTAGACCATCAAGTCTGAAGACTCTAAGCAGCATACAGAATAAGAAGAGCATTAAAAAGATAGAAAACCACATAGTCAAGTACATCGGGGAAAAAGGTCACTCAAATACCAATTGTCCATCTTCCACCAGTTGGGATTATAAATCATGTTAATCTCTGGCCTCTTTGAGAAGCCAAGGTTTTGGAACTTTTCTAAAGGACAGCAAGGTTGGGGATGATATTTCAGAGGGGAGGGGCAGCAGTGGAAAAGACCCGCTTCCGGGGTCCCATGACATGGCCCTTTTTTATTGGTAAGACTCAGATCATGCCCATCCTCCTGATCTTATAGAATGGATCTTACAGGAGATCATTGGAGAAAGGCAGTGCCATAAATAACCAGGCCCTGAACCATGTAATAATGTGGGCAGGTTTTTGAGATCTCCAGATCTTTTCATCCTCTAAAATGTTATTAAAAAGCAACTGCTAGGTAACTATGATTTATACAGTCTTTTACAATATTCTGATTCTAGGTTATGCCTGGTAATAAGTGCTACCTAATCACCAAGGGATTATAATGGGATGCTAGCTGTGTAACATTAGGTAGCAGTTCTTTCTCCCAGTATTAGTATCCCAAGTTGATTACCCCAATAATGGTGTTGCTGAAGGCCACAAGTCCCATTTAGGAAACATGTCTACATTGGCTTAAATCCTTCCTAATTGTTTCACAATCACAGCTGTAGCTATAATGGTCCTTTTCTTTTCTTTTTTTACCAAAGAAACTTAATAGGTAGAAACATTTATATTACTTGTGTATTTTTAAACCACTTCTCTGTGGGGAGCTTGTTTGTAATATGACAACTAACTGGTGGGACAGGGCCGTTTATACCCTGAAAAAAATTATTTGGCCACTAATGATGAAACTCTTTATTGCTGGCTGTTGACAACTTTATTTTACAACCTGGCTATTGAAGTAGGAGTTGGTGGGCAGTGAAGTGCAATTCTGGCCCACAGAAAACTAAACCCAATTCCAAAATTCAAAATGGCCCAATCCTAATTTAGATTAGTTATATTTTTAGTTAGAAGTGATATAAAGATAGCAATTCACAAAGTTTGGTGTCCGATTAGTTATAGCTAATAGCTTCCAAGTAATGATTTTGAACACCCTACCATGAAATACTTACACTGCTGAGTCCAAGGACAGGGTGCTTCATGTTATGGCTTACATCTGTCACTGAACTGCTTCTTAATGGGTAGCAAAACCTGTCAGGGAAAAGAGGAAAGATGAGATACTGTCTTTGGTTTTCAAAAGCAGCTCCTATGAACCCAGACTTACTTACTTACTTACTTACTTTCATTCATTCATTCATTCATTCATTCATTCATTCATTCATTCATTCATTCATTCATTCATTCATTCATTTATTTTACTAGGCAGCCCATCATGTTGGACAGATTGGCTTAGAACCCTCCAAAAAGGTGATAATCACAGTGTAACAGCGCTGAGGAACTTGTCCAGTGTTGAGGAAGCCCATATGTACAGCCACCCCCCAGAAGAGACAAGAACAACCCCTCAGACCCCAAAGGCCTGCTCAAACCCCCAGATTGCAAAAAGTTAACAGAGCTGGGGCCCATCTGATATCAGTAGGAACGATGTTCCAGGGAATGAGAGCAGTGATTGAGAAGGGCTGACCCAGAGATCCCCTGCAGATGAAAGAATAGGGATCTGGAGGGGGGTGCCTCTTCTGGATCTCCAAGAGAAGGTGGCTCTCCAGATATTTAGATCCTGAACTTATTTTTGCAACTTGATGGATCTGTACATGCTAGGAAAGCCTCCCTTTTCTACTTCTTCTAACAATCAAACTGACCTGCAAAGCCCCTGTCCTCATGTTTGAAGACTTGCATAAAATGGATGCTTCTACTATCTCAGCTTTTCTTGGACACCTAATACAAACCCAGCAGTACATTCAAAAAGTGTTTGAGCAGAGAAGGCCGCAGCTAAAAAAAGACAGAGCTCATTCTACAGGCTTAGGGAGGAGTCTAAGAATTCATTTGTCTTGAGAGATGTGACAGTTTATGACCATTCTTGAGCGACAATATGCTGCTCAATCTATCTGGAGCCAAATGTAATTCACTCTCTGGGATGTAGCCATGTGATTTGTCGCTTCTGTCACCTTTTCCTGGCTGACAAACATGTTAGAACACAGAAGAGGTATCTATTTCAAAACTGGACTGACATGCTGAGTTCAGCCCTGGCTTAATTTTGAAGCTTAGGGTAGAACTCACATGAAGATACGTGAATCACGGGAGGATGGAAAATAGGACTTAGTTGAGCTCATAGGTGAAAGTAAAGCACTTCAACCTTAACCCTTCTTTCTAATAAATTTAGATATATATTTTAAATAGTGTGTGTGTGTGTGTGTGTGTGTGTAATAGAGAGGGAAACGGAGAAAGAAAGAGAGCACACACCTGGAGGAAAGTCCTGATAAACAGGCCAGAATGCAGCAGGTTAGAAAGGGGAAGAAGCCAAGAAAGACAATGATACAAAACAGAGTAAAAGGACCACCTCTTAGCTTTCTCTACTGGCTTTTAGCCAATTTTCACCTCACTTGCCCTGCTTTATCTTCAGGCCTAGACCAGGGGAGTTACAAAAGGGGAACTCAATTTACTACTCAACTCACTTTAGAGGATTCTTTCTATTAAATTCCTGTGTTTGCAGTATGAACAGCCATGGGTAAGAGACAGAAAATGTTTGCAGAAGGACACTCATGGAGAGGGCAGGTGGGAACATACTCCCAATCCTATGAGGTCCTTGTAGGAAAAGGAAAGGGGAATGCAAAGTTGAGCTTACAATTATTGGAAGGCTTAGTATTAGTGTCTGATAACCAGGTCAAATTTTATGTGGTGGATGGTGGGTGAGGGCAAGGTTTGTTGAAAGGATGCCCCAGGTTTTGGGGGAGAGGGGGAGGGTTCCAGGATACTATAGAGAGGTCATGGGGGCAGGAGATAAGTCACCAGAGTGCCTGGGAGAGGGAGCTATGACAGAAGATGCTATCAGAGGAAGGTCCATGAGGTCACTTCCTCAAGATCTTCTGCCTTTTCCCCAGATCCTGGAAGGTGAGTGGGGAATGATGGGTGCCTTAGCCTCAGAGTGCCATTAGTGAATGTTAGATGTGTTTGTAAAAAGGTCCTGGCATGCATAACCAAGACCTGGCAGGTGAGAATATAGGTGCGCCCCATCTGAAATTTGCCCATCTCGGATTCAGGTGATTCATCAGCCACAGATCCAAGGCCAGAGAGGGTGGCAATGATATACAAGAGACCTTAGCTGTGACTAGATGTTTTGCTCCACAGGTGACTGGATGCAGGGGTCTGTACCTGAGGTGGGGTGGTTCAACCCAGCCTGCTGCTTGAATGCCTCCCTTACTTAATTTCTGGAGCTGGTATTGGATTCTCCTCAGCTGTTAGCTTTTACCACAGAGCAGATGGCTTGTGATCTAAACATGGAGGACATTAGTCCTTTATCATGGACAGATCATTTTCTAGTCAGTCTGGCTTATCAGCACTACTGACCTCCACAACTGTAGAGATTAAGGAAGGTGACCTTGATGGAAATATGCAAGAATCCTTACCTAGGCAAAAGGGGCAGAAACATTTTTTAAGTCCAGAACAATAAGATAATGTTCAGAAGCAGCTCAGAGTCCTCCCTAATTCACTAAACTATAAGAAGGAGGAGAAGGTACAGCACAGACTTGTAAATTCTGTTATTATAGCCCATCTCAATAAAGGTAGTTTTAGTCTCCTGCGGAGTTGATTTCCTGGTCTGGTCTATCTTGTGGGGCTGACAGCAACAGTACCAATTAAGATGGTCCATCCTGGATGCCTAATGGATCTGTTTGGTTTTCTGCAGGTCATGCTTTGGGATTTGGCCAGAAATATGCTGGGCAGTTCTGCCATGTGCCTTGTTAATTTCTGGAATGTGGAAATGATGAGAGTGTTGGACACAATTGCTCCCAGGGGGCTTTGTGGTTTACTTGGGAGCTCTGAAGTGATGCTTTCAGTAATGGTGGCAAAAGATGAGAAATGAGTATGATCAAACCATGTTCAGGCCTACATCATGGCAATGAAGGTTGGGAAGCATTATGACTTCCCCACTCTCATTGTGTTCGGAGAATATTGTCCAGCAGCACTGTTAAAGGTGGCTTGTACCCTAATATGGAAGGATAGATGGAACTACCACTCTCAGAATATTGTGAGATGTTTGGAAGAGAATTTTTTATTTGTTTTGACCTGGCATCCACATTGGCAGAAACAATAGCGGTAACTGAGACAATGTCTTGTTAGGTTATTTCTCTTTTTGGTTTTTTGGATTCTGAGGCTGTGGACAGGATTCTTGACAGCATGAGCTCTGAGCTATAGGTTGGACTCATACCTACCTGCCTCATTTGGGTAGGCAGGTACAGTATATCTGGATGAATTTGAGAGGTGACATGTGCTTCTTTGAAGGAATGTGGGTGCCTCTTGACCTGAAGGAAGCAGTAGTGCACTCTGTCCTGATGATCCATCTCCCAATCAGATTATTTTGCTTGTTCTCCTGTTCTCCAACCTTCCTATTTGGGGAAGGTATTGGACAGGGTGGTGGGGCAGCAGCTACAAAGAATCCTGTATGAAATGAAATGGATGAAATGAATTATCTAGGTTCCTTTCTGTTGGGATTCAGACCTAGGCATGACACTGAAATCACATTGGTCACTTTTGTGAATTACCTCCACCAGGACCTGCATGGGCAGAGTGCAGCACTTCTGAACTAATGGATCTCTCACCATTGCTAGATGCCATAGTCTAGTATCTTTCTAGACCACCTGTAAGGGTTGAGGACAATAGCTCTGTCTTGCAATGGCTCTACTACTACTACTGGGCCAATGGTTTTAGATGATGGAGGAAGGGGTGAGTGATGAAGGGTGCCACTGAGCTGGATGAAATCATTCATCAGTTTGAAGTATAATTAGTGAGGTATTACCAATATGCTGATAATATCCAGTTATATCCATGACTGGATAAGAGATGCAGTAGATGATGTTCTAACCTGATGTGTAGAGGTAATAAGGTAATAATGGGATGAATCACCCGAGGTGAGGTGAGATTAGCCCTGACCCTATTGGCATTTAGGAAATCCCTCAAAACCTGGTTCTTTCAACAGGCTTGGGGATCCCAGGGAAATAGGGAACCCATGAGGTGGCTATGCTGTGTGTAGGATGCTGGTCCCTTCTCCCACGGTCTTATTTATATCTCTGTTTAAATTATTTTAAATTGTTTAATTATTGTATTACACTGTTGTTTTATAATTGCTTTACCTGATTGTTTTATTGTACACCACCCAGAGTCACATACCTGAAATGGGCGGCTATATAAATTTGATAATAAATAAATGCATAAATAAAATGAAACAAGTTGAAATTGCAACCAGGTAACCTAGAGTTCCTATTTGCCCAGGAACTTTCAGTTTGGTAGTGGCCCCTACACTGGCTCTGGGCAGGATTGTACTCCCCTTGAGAAAGCAGGCCCATGCTTTGGGGTTTATCCCAGAGTCAACATTTCTACTTGAGCAGAAGGTCAAGGCAGTGGCTAAGAGAGACTTTGGGCAAGACTTAGCTTTGGCTTGTGCACCAATTGTAGCATTTTTTGGAGTGGGAGCAAAGGGAGTGGGACAGAGGTACAGATAGTCTGGGAGAGCCTTCGGAATAATAGAACCCCGAGAAAAGATCAGTGCAAGGCAAGGGGATATGTGCAAGTCCTGGCAAGCAGCGGGAAGTACAAATGGCTAAGAAAAGGGTGGAGAATAATGTTTCTTCCCTATTTCTGCCCTGCTGGCATGGATTCATCTAGGCTTTGGGCATGTGAGAAGCTTCAATACAGGCTTGCTTTGAACAGATTAGTAAGGTTGTGCTGCCAAGAGGGAAAGGCTGATAAAGACTTTTGCCAGTGCTGTCTAGGAATACCCCATGACAGAAATAACAAAGAAAAATACCAAAGGGTTATTCTAGAGCAGAGCTTTCCAAACTGTGTGTCGTGACACAAAAGTGTGTCGCCACACACAGTCTGGTGTGTCACCACACAACCCGGAAGCGCTGATCATCATCAGCGCTTCCGGGTTTTCCCGCGGCGACACACCAACGGCGGCACGCAAAAATTTGAAAGCGGCAGCAGCGCTTCTGGGTTTTTGCGCGCTGCCGCAACGGCGGCACTTCCGGGTTTTCCCGCAGCGACACACCAACGGCGGTTGGTGTGTCGCCGCGGGAAAACTTTGGAAAGCCCTGTTCTAGAGCATGCAGTAACAATATCTGCTCCACATCTCTAAATAACAGTATCTTAACAGTCACTCTATGGCACTGAGTAGACATAAATTCAGTATTACCTCTCAGTGTGTTGTCTCTCCCAATGCTTTTCTCATTCAGCTGTTTTGCTAGAGCACAAAGCAGCCTTGTTCATGAGATTCTTATGGCGATGCAATGAGGAGAGTTGTCTTCAATGCAAAAGAGTTTAAGACTCATTTACTAAAATTAGGAAGCCCTATTGGGCAGTGGTCAGCAGCAGGGCCTTCTTGGTGGTAGTGCCCCAGTAATGGAGCTCCATCCAGCTGGCCCCATGAGGTCTTCTTCTAAATGACAACCAAAGGCACACTTTTCATCCCAGCATTTCTTGGATAAGAATTTCTCCAGAAGCAGACTGATTTTTTTTAGACTTTTAAAAAAGGATAACCTGTTAATTTCTGAATTTTATTGTCCTGGATGGTTTTATCTCTAGTATTGAAGATTGACTTCATTGTTTAATGATTTACAGTGACAGGAGTTGGGAGAAGGGCTTTCGAGACTTATTATCAAAACAGCTGAGTTCTGGAACCCTGCAGTAGCTGTCAAGTGAATGAAGAGCTGAGAGATTTCCCACTTAATATATTTGCCCTCAGTTACTCATTTGGATGTCTTGCTTTACACAACGGCTGCCTTTATCAGCTGTTCCCAATTCCCTGTTTGAGGAAAGCATTGTTGTGATTCTTTGACACGCTTAATTAGGAAGTCATGCCTGTGTAGAGAGTGACAAATCAATAATAAGGCTCAATGGATAAACCTATAGGTGTTACAAGTAATTAGATCTTTATTGATTACTAAGGGCTGCTAATTATTATAGTGTACGTTGCAGGTATTTTATTCATTTAATGAAGCTATATCCTTTCCACCCTTCATAACTACTTATTTCTTGACTGTCATCATTTTTTGAATTCAGTCATTCACTCTTTCACAACTTGCCCTTTAGTACTTCATCTTGCTGCACACAAAAGAGGATTCTAGATTGCTTGGTTTTAGTCTCTCATGACTACAACCAACAGAAAATGCACAAATATATTATTGCTCTTATCTATATGCTGTATATATTTATATACTTCTAAACAACTGTATTATCTAAACAACAACTCTCATGTCAAACTGGGTGGGTATGCATATTGAGCATTCACACCCTATATAGTGTGTATGGTGGTATATATAGTATTATGGCCAAAAATTAGCCATGCATAATTTTCAGTAATTTGTTTCCTTACTGTCACTTTGCATGATCCTTCTCTTGGGCATATTAGATACTTTAATGACAATATTCTTGCTAGCACATATCTGCACAAGCATTTTGGAATCTTAAAGTTGCGTCTGAATATATGCCACATAGGCTTGAAATGAAATTGTTAAAATAGCTGTAATGCAAATATATATTAATGCTCTTAATGTATATTTGGTCCAAAATTAGCTCTGCTTAGTATTAGCATGTGAGGAGATCTGCAGAACTGTCACAAACGTGTAGGAATTCTGCAGATCTTCTAAAGTATCAGACAATCTCTTTCCTATGATGATCCTGCCTTCCAAGATTGAAAAGAGGCACATTTACAATGATTGCCCTCCGGCTAGGTATCAGAACTGATAAGTAACGAGTGAACTTGGTCATTTCTATAAATATATTTACAGGGGAAAAAATAAGTGTAGAAATGGCAAGCAGACTGCAGGGCTGGTCTCTAATTTCCATATAGGGAGAAGGGCTGAGCTAAGAGAAGTATCAGAGCCTATAAAAGCTTTCAAAGGTAAAAGGTTTCTTGGTGGCTACGGACTGTCGGGGTAAGTTTTGGGTTTTTAAAAAATCTGCCTTTGCCCTGATCTTTTCTCTCTAACAAGGTGCAGGATGTACTCCTACTTTAGGGGACTTTAGAGTGCCATGAGATTGAAGGCACTTTTCTTTGGTGAAGAAGTGTTGTGTGGTCCATTCTCTGCTGTGTATTTTGAGCTTCTGCATATGGGAAGACTCTAACAAATTCTCAGCTGTTGGGCTGCCTGAGGATCCTGGATGCATTATCACATATTTTGTCTGTTCCTTTGCAGGTTGAACATTTCATCCAGTTCCTTTCTTCTTTCTGTTGAGAGTAGACAATAAAAAGGTGAGAATCCAAGTGTGGTTATTGAGTGTCCACCCTTCCTGGTAAATTGCAGTTTTCTATAGGTCTCTTGTGTGCTGTAGTTTCATTTGATAAATGAGTCTGCAGTGGATTTGGTGGGTAGGATTGTGATTTTGTGTTTCTGAGTATGGAGATGAAAGTTACCTCTCTGAGTTTTGATTTTCCTGTATATGACTTGTAGATGGAAGAACAGAGCTTAATCTTGTTTTGAAGAGATAAGAACAATCTCAGCTAACATCACTGCCAACTTTTCATAAAACTCAGCTTTGCAAGCAAGAATCTCAGTTGTTCATGATAAGTCGTTCTGCTCAAGGTAGCTTACTGATGCAGCTGTTTCTCATTTACAGCACATGCAGATTCAATACCACTTGCCTATCTACTATGCAGAAATACTATCCAATTCATTTAACATCCTTTTTAATATAGGTGACAGTTCATAATCTAAGTACTCTTAC
This sequence comes from Charina bottae, assembly GCA_023362775.1. Classification (NCBI taxonomy): domain Eukaryota; kingdom Metazoa; phylum Chordata; class Lepidosauria; order Squamata; family Charinaidae; genus Charina; species Charina bottae. The sequence continues at coordinate 120,473,486 of JALMGJ010000002.1, forward strand.
TTTTGCAAAACTGGTGTCACTCTTCCTCCAGCAGACAGAGGGATGCAGCAGGTCTTGTCAGTGCTTCTAGTGCAGAGCTTACCAAACTTTTCATGTTGGTGACACACTTTTTAGACATGCATCATTTCGCGACACACTCTTACAGCAGGGCACAAGGCAGGCACTAGGACTTGTGGGGAATCACAGCAGGTTTGGAGGCAGCCAGGCACAAGGCAGGCACTAGGACCTGCGTGGAATCCTGGCAGGGCAGGTTTGGAGGCAGCAAGGCACAAGGCAGGCACTAGGACCTGTGTGGAAGCCAGGAGGCAGCAGCAGCCACGACACGCCCAGACACTGCAGCCGACACACTAACATGTCCCGACACACAGTTTGGAAAGCTATGTTCTAGTGAATGATAAGGAGCTGAGCTTCCATTTACACTAAGATGAGAGAAAGCAAAGCCTTGCCCCTCTTCAGATTTCTTGTTACTGTTTAATATGCTCAGTTCTTCCCATGTTCTGAGCCATTGAAATATGATTTGGGGAGTGGAAGTCTCTCACATCAGAAGAACCTCAGCAAAGAACTATTCCCAAAACAACCACCACATTCCATCTCAGACCATTGTGGGACAAGCAACAAAGTCTAATGCAAAAATATACTTAAGGAAGTAGCTTTATGGACAGAAAGGTGGTGTATAAATTGAACTGATATATAAAAACATACATTACTGTCCTTGTTGGTGTAGATAGTGCCACATAAGAATGACAATACCAAAACAAATCTAAATTCTTCCTATGTTGATGGGTTGTTATCCAGATTATATATCTACTGTGGCATAATAAGAATTCAGTTAGAAGTAATATTGCCTGTATTCATTTCACATTATTCATGTCCTATGCTGTTTGGAAAACAGTAGAATATAAATGTGATGATAAACAACTTTTGTGTCTTTCTATGCTGTTCCTATATTGTCATATCATGTTATATCATTTTTCCCATTTAACTATTTTTTAGTCTCAACAATTGATTTTTATTAAACAAAATTGACTGCAAAGTACTGTCTCTGATCCTTACGATTTTGCACTTGCTCAACTATTTAATGAATACCAAACCACCCTTGTCATTAAATAGAAGCATTTATACTTCTTATCTTTTGTTGGTACTGATAATTTGCTTTTTAACAAAAGTTCTCAGAAGAATTTTCAGGCAAAATTTATCAAAGGTTCTTTACAGAGGACATCTACCTATAGCAGAATGAAATCTTACAAACTACCAAGAGACAGACAGGCTGGCTTGCTTGCTTAAGAACAAAGGAGTTTTTGCCTTGCTACTATGATTAATGAGAAAATAGTTGAACATTGGAACTATTTTGCTTCCCTAACAACATACATACATACATACATACTGTACATACATACATACTCACTAGATATAGGAACAGAGAACAGGTCTAATGCTGTACTTCCTGAACATCCCTAACCTTAAACAAAACAGACTAAACTTCTTGCATCTCTTTTAGCTGCAGCCATGAGCAGGGATGCAGAAATGGAGGTTTACGGGGTGGCTGCCCCTTTTCTGCGCAAATCTGAAAAGGAGCGAATAGAGTCTCAGAACCAGCCCTTTGATGCCAAAACTTATTGCTATGTGGCTGAGCCCAAAGAGGAATATGCCAAAGGGAAAATTAAGGGCTCTGAAGGTGGGAAGACTACTGTAGAGACAACAGATGGCCGGGTGAGCATCTTCCATGGTTTGGAGTGGGGTGGAGTAGGACACTTTTTAAACTGAACTTAAGCAACTCTTTTGTTTAAGAAAATATATTTCTGGTGCAGTGTGAGATTTTTGGAGTTAGATCCAGAATCACTATGTAGCCCTGACACGTACTGTATATGTTGGAGCAAAATCCAATTCCATACATTCCCCACTCAATTATTCTGAGGATAAATGGGGCAAGATTGTACATTTTACTAGGGTGAGTTGCTGTAAATAATTCTAGCATAGGGGGCATAAGCTATAGCTTTTCCTTAAAAATTTCCTTTGTATCCCAAAGACAAACAGACTATAAAACTGTAATTTGCTGGGCCATTCATTCCGAACTGGCTTTTGGCAATTGTTGCATTTGAAGACTAAGTTAAGGTTTTTGACCAGTATAAGCCTCAATGCAAGATGACATTCCTTGAAGGCCAGCTTTAAGGGGAAAATGACTGTCATGTTATCAACAGCTTCTAGATAATAACAGAATGATGACATGCTTGTTCAAAGTATTTAGCTAGAACTGAATCTTTAATTCTGCCCTACTCTGTCCTTATAGGAAGCCTTTTCCTCTTTGCATTTCAGACAATAACTGCCAAGCCAGAGGATGTGTATCCTATGAACCCACCTAAGTTTGACAAAATTGAAGACATGGCAATGCTGACACATTTAAATGAACCAGCAGTTTTGTATAACCTCAAATATCGCTACAGCTCCTGGATGATCTACGTATGTTTTACCAGTACCTGGTACCGGGGCAAAATCTCAAAGAGAGTAGATTTTAACAATTGGTTTTGGTTTTCATGCAGACCTATTCAGGCCTCTTCTGTGTCACTATCAATCCGTACAAATGGTTGCCTGTGTACAATCCAGAAGTGGTAGCTGGTTATCGGGGCAAAAAGCGTACTGAGGCACCTCCCCACATCTTCTCCATCTCTGACAATGCGTATCAGTTCATGCTAACTGGTAGGTCTGCTTCAAAACTGTAAAGGGAATAAGGTTGTATAAACAGAGCAATACTGGGATGTTGGGGTTGCAATGGCATGAGTCTTAACAAACCCTCTCATACATCCCTGCTTGCATGAAATTAATTCCGGAGTTGCTACTTAGCATGACTTGGCATCTTATTTTTATTTTTATAGTAGTTTTAATGTATAGGTTTTATATTTTATATTGATTGTAAACCACCCAGAGTCTACCATGGTAGAGATGGGCGGGGATAAATTCAAATAATAAATAAATAAATAAATAAATAAATAAATAAATAAATAAATCTACCTCTGTAGCTTTGTAAGCGTATTTTTCCCACTCTTCCTTTGGCAGATCGTGAAAACCAGTCTATTCTGATCACGTAAGTAGACATTTCAGATTTGTCCTGCTTGATTACTGGAGTAATACAGTTCTGATACAGATAATATTTCTTTACCTGATGATTGATTTTTCTTGCTAGCGGAGAATCTGGGGCTGGAAAGACTGTCAACACCAAGCGGGTCATTCAGTATTTTGCAACAATTGCAGCTGAAGGATCCAAGAAGAAAGAAGAGCAAAAAACAAGCATGAAGGTATAAAGTATAGATCTGATCCTAGATGTGTAAATAACATTTGGCTGATGCCTGAGAAATGAAACCCCCAAAACTCTAAGCAGATAGAGTCCGATTATTTATATTGTTTTCTGTCTTAAGTTCCACGGGGATTGCTCAGGTGGAATTGTTATTATCAATAAGAGCTAAAACCAAAGTAACAATATAACAAAATAACTACACATTAAGAATCCTTTAGAAAGATCTATACTGCATAGTATAAAAAGTTATAAAAAACTTTTTACTCCATAAAAAGTTTTATTTTGTTTTCTTTTAAATAAAAGAGAGTTGAATTGTAACAAATAATCATTACATTTAATAACTGCCCTGAATTATTTTATGATACCATCATAATGCTTACTTTTAGTGCTGTTAAACCAAAACCCAAAAACCTATGACATAGGTTCTAGGACATAGACTACAATTATTTGCAATTATGATTTTATTCATTTCATCCTGAATGTTGACAATGTAGACATGGTTGAACGGTAGATTCTATTAATCCTTAAACAGAATAGGTGACTGGATCATGAAATCTATGGTAGATTCTATTAATCCTTAAACAGAATAGGTGACTGGATCATGAAATCTATATATCTAAGCCGGCAGTTTCTAAGTCCCCCAGGAAATTTATCTCCCCTTCAGCTACCAGCAACAGTTCTAGTTTGCAGAACCAGATTTGGTCATAATAACATTCTAGGCAAGACTTGTGAAAAATGTATTGCCTTCTTTCCCCCCCTCTCTTATCCTTCTAATTCCCTCCTTCTGTTCTTTCCCTCCCTCCCGACAGGGCCTTTTAGGAACAATATTCTGAAAAACAGTAACTGTGAAGGGAGCTGTACGAATGTAAAATGCATTTTCTGCTTTTAGAATCTAAATCAGTTTCTGATTTTTGTTTCTGGGGGGAAATAATTAATACACCACCTAGTAGTGGTGTGCAAAATATTTTGAATTCTAAGCATTTCAAGTCTGAAGCAGCTGTTTTGATTTTGCTGAAAACGTTCTGAGCTTTCTTTGCTATTGGTAAAGTTAGACCAACCTGTTTTGAACTCAAAACGTTTTGCACATTTCTGAATCTGAGCACCAATAACAAATCACTTATCTTAAGAGGGAAGAGAGATGTGTGTTTGGTGCAAAAAACTAGTGTGGAAAGAAAGGTCTTATCAGAATTAATTTAAATTCAGTGAAGGCACTGGTAATTTAATTCTAGATTTCTCATTCCCTATTCTCTCACACATTAACTGGGCCTAGGAGAAAAAATTAAACATTCCAAACCCATTAATTGGAAAATCGGTCACATTTAATTTAATTAAGGTTACTTCTATACAAGATTGTGCAGTGCTTTATTTCCTGGTTTTCATATACTGTATTTCTTCCAATACTTCTGCAGGGGACACTTGAAGATCAAATCATCAGTGCCAACCCTCTATTGGAGGCCTTTGGGAATGCCAAGACTGTGAGGAATGACAACTCCTCCCGTTTTGTAAGTGATGAACTCTTTGGCAGGAGATACATTTACTTGCAGTCTTTCCAACCAGCCTGTCCTGCTTCTCTCATTCCCCATGGAGCAATTCAAGCTGGCCAAAAAAAAAAAAAAAATCCCCCGTCTTCAATTGAAGGCTTTAAAAAAAATCTAATTCCAACACAAAGAGGTAATTGGGATGGGAAGTACTTCACTTTGGGTGTAAATGTATAACTACTCCCCCCCAAGGTGACCACCCTGTTTCTCAGAAGTTACAGTAGAAGGCTTTTCCAACTGGGCTAGTAGGTTTGTTTGGGTCAAACTACAGGCTGTGATATTCACACAGGTCCTGCTGATTTTTGTGTGGGAGAGGAAATTCAGAAATAAAGTAGTTGGAGGGAGCTTTAATCCTCCCACCCTCACATGCCATCTCCAATGTTAACAAAGTGGGTCAGCTGCATGTACATAAATAAGGTAATATATTGTTTGACCCTGGGCACGACTGTGGGTTATCACTATGAGAATGGGTTTGTGTGGGCCTGTTATATGTGAGGGAGTGGGTGGGTATAAGTCCTTACAGAAAGTGGTCCTCTAAGTAAAAGGAAGGATCCTCTGCTTATTTACTTTCCATCATCCCAAAGCTGTCATTTTTTAATCCAGTAATAACCATTTTATAATATAATATCTACCTGTTACATTATTGGAACAATTCAAACATACTGGGAAAATCCTCACTGAATAAAACTGGTAGGGGAGAGCCGTGTTAGACTGTGGTGGCCAAAAACCAATAGCAAACTCTGGGCAGCTTTTCCAATAACAAATTTTATTAAAAGGCATATTTTTTTGAGCTGCCACTCACTTCATCAGATGCAAGGAGTCTGACTGAAACCTGACAGCTTTGTAGTCAGGCAGTTCAACAAAGAATGGATAATTTATATATGAGTTTTGTACTGCAGATTTTACAGGTTTCTGGAAAGTTCTGAAATGTTAGCTTCATCTTGGCTTCAGCAGCCATCTTGTTGCCTTTTAAAATCACTTCTAGGAATGAGTGGAAGGGATATGAAAGGAAATACACCATAAACTGGAGTATTTCTAAGGCACGCATGCATTGTTCCTACCTATGTGGTAAAACATTCTATACCTATTGGGAAATCCTTGAATGAAAAAGATTTTAACCAAAACAAGGTTTAAAACACATACACACACACAAGAACATTTGTTAAAACATAGTGACTTACCTATTTACTCTTCAGCAGCAAATGGTTTCTTTGAAAATAGTACCACCTTCAAAAGACAGAATAAAACAAAAAACCATACCAAAATATTCAGTTACAAAAATAGATCTAATCCATATGTTGTGACTCATTAAACATTCCTATATTTCTGAAATAACTGTTCCATCTTTCTACCCTTTAGGGAAAATTCATTAGGATTCATTTTGGTACCACTGGAAAGCTGGCTTCTGCAGATATTGAGACCTGTAAGTAGTTGAATTGCAGTATAGTCTATGTAATGTCTACAAAATTGGGCTCACAAACATTAATTGGACTCTCTGTTGTAGATCTTCTGGAAAAGTCAAGAGTAACCTTTCAGCTAAAGGCTGAGAGGAGTTACCACATTTTCTACCAGATTCTCTCCAATAAGAAGCCAGAACTAATTGGTAAATAAGATTTCCATTTTGCCTTTCTGAACCTTTCATCTTATTTGATAATGCATGTGGTAAATAATATGGTGAGGGGCGTGGTGGCTCAGCGGGTAAGACGCCAGGCTTGTCGATCGGAAGATCGCAAGTTCGGAGGTTCAAATCTCTAGTCCCACGTGATGGAGTGAGCTCCTGCACTAGCCCCAGCTCTTGCCAACCTAGCAATTCAAAAGCATGCCAATGCAAGTAGATTAATAGGTACCACTTCGGTGGGTAGGTAACAGCGTTCTGCGTCATGCTGGCCACATGACCGTGGAAGTGTCTTCGGACAACGCTGGCTCTTCGGCTAACAAACGAAGATGAGCACTGGCCCCTAGAGTCGGAAACGACTGCACAAATGTGCGGGGGGAACCTTTGCCTTAAATAATATGGTGCCTTTTTTTGTTTTACTCTGTTGACTCTTTCCTGCACCAGAAAGCTTATATATGGTAATCCCTAGAATTTCAGAAAAGCTTCCCATTTGTATTTCAGAAATGCTTCTCATTACAAAGAACCCTTTTGACTATCCATTCATAAGCCAAGGCGAGATTTCAGTCCAGAGCATCGATGACCAAGAGGAGCTTATAGCTACAGATGTGAGAGAAAGTATGATTATGATGTAGAACAAAGAATGTAATTCCTGTCTAAAAGCATAGCTAACTGCAGCACTCTTCCCCCCTGTTAGACAGCCATAGACATCCTGGGCTTCACTTCTGAAGAGAAAGTTGGCATCTATAAACTGACAGGAGCAGTGATGCATTATGGCAACATGAAGTTTAAACAGAGACCCCGAGAAGAGCAGGCAGAACCAGATGGCACAGAAGGTAATAAATTCCACAAGTTAGCTTTCAAATCTTATAGATAATATGATTCAACTGCATGATTTACAAAACACCTCTGGAAAGAGCACATTAACATTGGGAAGAGGAATGATAAAGGGCTTCTTCTCAGCTTTCAGCAATGAAACATTTGTTTTCTCTCATGTGCTTTGTGCTTTTTATACTGACAGCAAGTGTGGTGGGATTAAACTGATTATTTTTGCTTTGGATGCCTTATTGATTGAGAGGTAGGAACTGTGAAGGAAAAAGGAGAGAGTTTTGAAAGAGAGAGAGAGAACAGTCTTGAAGTTGAGATACTCCTTCTATAGAAGATTTCAAATGGAACGCAACTGACTTTTTAAATGTGTTTTGGTTTTTGAGGACATTTTTGTTTTTCATTGATAAGAATGAGCAGTAAGGATTGGTACTTGACAAAGGCTGGATTTCATAACTGTGCTCTGCCCAGAAATGTCCGTGTTGACTTCCTGCTTCCAACTCGTACTGCCAATTCACTGTTTGTATTTTTCACCACCCTGATTATTCTAAGAATGTTTCACAAAGGCTTGTGTTTCTTGTGTGTTCTTTTTACAGAGGCTGACAAGGCAGCTTATCTGATGGGTCTAAATTCTTCAGATTTGTTGAAAGCCCTGTGCTTTCCTCGGGTGAAAGTGGGGAATGAGTATGTGACCAAAGGTCAAACTGTAGATCAGGTGAGTGCAGGTGACAAATCAAAACCACCTGTTAGTCCATATGTCAAAAAAATAGGGAAGTGTATTTCTTCCTGTCAGGGTGTTCTTTAATTTAGAACTACCACTTTGAAGGGAATTGTGACATTTATCCTATTTAGATTGTATCACTGGAATGCCATTTAGAAAAAAAAGTTCCACAAACAGGAACTGCCAGGAACATGCAGTGATTTTCAGCAGGAAGACATTTCAACGAAGGGCAATTCCAAATGAAAGCTTAAGCTGCTTGTCTCCTGCATTGCGGTTGGCTTTTCCTGATGCCAACTTTAAAAATTCCAGTCAAGATTGCAATGGTCTGGCAGTGGGGCCAAGAGCTGGTCACTCTGGACTATGGCGTCTGCAGGCTCTGATTGGTCACTACTCTGCTTGCCTTTCCCATCCATACAGGGAAGACGACGCTGGCTGGCTGGCCCCTCTGTGGGCCAATCTACCAACACCTATTTTTTCCTTTTGGAAATTGTTCTGTCCCCATTAGCTCCTCTTCTTTTTCATTGTTTTCTTTGCACACATGGATGCTTTCATACCCACTTCCCACATTCTGTCCTTTGACACTAAAGCAGACCCTTTCTTTCCCCCCCTCATTTTATTTTATTTATTTTATTTTATTTGTCCAACTTCTATCACCGCCCATCTCACCCCACCCCACAAAGGGGACTCTGGGCGGTTTACAACAAAGTTAGTAATTAAAAACATATAAAATACAATCACCATTTTACCTCTGTTGCTCTGATGCTACATTTCACTGTAGGGTTTAGGGTGGAAAAGATCAGTTTTGAAGCAGAGGCAGGTGTACATTTGCAATGGGCTGGGAGTTGGTGGAGGACAACATTATCTATTCCTGTACTCAAGAAGTGGTGGTTGTCCTGTACTGGCAATGGGGCAAGCAGAAAATGAGGATCTGCCTGAGATATAATAACATACACATAATACCAATTACCATTCATATATCTCAGGGAGACTTTCTGATGATCTCTAAAATAGGTTACAGTCTGACTTAAATACATTTTAGAAATTCACACAAATGCCTTTTAAAATTCTCTACCAGTGGTTTTTCCAATTTTCTCCTGGGTAAGGAGAAACAACTTTTCAAAGACAGGACTATCCCTTAGCTGAGACAATAGCACAGATGGTAGGAGAGATGTTCCCCCTTGGTTTTAATTAAAGTCCGGGAAGCCAGGAAGGTTGCAGACTGCTGGACAATTCTGAGACAGGACATTCAGACTTACCCCTTCCTTGTTTCATAGCCAAATAAATGCAAGAATGCCACACTTCATCCAGGAGAATTTCTCTTCCCCTTTGAAATATAAAGTAATTGCTCATTAATTGAATTGAATGAGATCAGGTAAAAAGAAATGCAGGAAAATATATTGGCCTGGCACTAATATGTGCATATCAGTTCTTATAGTGGTCTGTTTTACTATCACTGATCTTAACTCTTCACTTGTTCCTAATTGTTTGTTGCTTTTAGGTGCATCATGCTGTTAATGCACTTTCTAAGTCTGTCTATGAAAAACTCTTCTTCTGGATGGTGGCTCGTATTAACCAACAACTGGACACCAGGTTGCCCAGACAACATTTCATTGGAGTCTTGGATATTGCAGGTTTTGAAATCTTTGAGGTATCTTGATGTATTACAAACTCTGGTTCTCTTTTGCCTTCTGTGCTCTATTCCAGCCCACGGCTGCAACAGGTGTCATGTAGAGTTGAGAATAAGAAAAACATCCTTATGCTGTCTACAACAGAAAGGTTGAAATAATCTTCTTACAGTCTCTTTTCTTTGGGAGAAGGAATAGCTAAAATTCCACCCAACCGTAGAGCAGCCGGGATCACCGATTAAGAAAATCTCCCACTGCTCCTACTGCTTGCCTTCCTGTTTCTTGTGCTTAAAATCCCTGATGAACTGAAGTTCCATTTACTGGACAATCTATGACGTCCAAGGAATTATATTAATTGAATATATTTTGTTGTTAGTTTAACAGCTTGGAGCAGCTGTGCATCAACTTCACCAATGAGAAACTGCAACAATTTTTCAACCATCACATGTTTGTGTTAGAGCAAGAAGAATACAAGAAAGAGGGAATTGAATGGACTTTCATCGATTTTGGAATGGATTTGGCTGCTTGCATTGAGCTTATTGAGAAGGTAAATTGTAATGTTATCTTATAAGTAAGCATCCAGATGTCAGCCCTTTGAGGTAGACCAAGTTAGGAAACAGACTCTACTTCATGGAGATAGTCTATAGCAGGGTTTCTCAACCAGGGTTCCATGGAACCCTAAGCTTTTGTGAGAGGTCACTAGGGGTTTCCTGGGAGATCACAATTTATTTAAAAAAATATTTCAAATTCGGGCAACTTCACATGAAAGAGGTAAGTTATTTTTAGTTTAAAAACACTGTTAATGCATATGTACAGGCCTACACATGGAACGAACATAATAATTTTGTAACTTCTGGCCTATCTTTGAGCCTGAATGTGCAGGGGTTCCCCGAGGCCTGAGAAATATTTCAAGGGTTCCTCCAGGGTCAAAAAGTTGAGAAAGGCTGGTCTATAGTAACAGACTCTTGAAAGCCTGTGTCTTCCCTTCCCTTCCTGTTACACCCCAGGGAATTAAGGCAGAGTCAGTTTGAGTTCCTTTCTAATGTTTTCTTTCTTTCCTGGGCTTAAAACATGTTTTTGTAACTGTTGTTGTAGAGTTTCTCCAAGTTTATCTCTGTGGCTTTTCACACCAGTTGGTAAAATTCTGAAATAAAACTATGTTATTTTTCTCAATGTAGCCAATGGGCATATTCTCCATCTTGGAAGAAGAGTGCATGTTCCCCAAGGCAACAGACGTTTCCTTCAAGAACAAACTCTATGACCAGCATCTTGGCAAATCAGCCAACTTCCAGAAGCCAAAACCTGTCAAAGGCAAGCCTGAGGCCCATTTCTCTCTTATCCACTATGCTGGGATTGTGGACTACAATATTGGTGGCTGGTTAGAGAAGAACAAAGATCCCTTGAACGAAACTGTTGTGGGAGTGTATCAGAAATCATCCATTAAGATTTTAGCCAATCTGTATGCAACCTTTTCTGCTCAAGATGAGGGTAAGTTTCAGGAGCCCTTTCCTTTCTCTTCTAATTCATTAGTCAAATTTGCCTTAAAACTTTGTCTTCTGTTGTATCACATCTAGCAAAAAGGTTGGGTAGAGATGATGACAACAAGAGAACTAATTACATTTATGTTCTGCTTTCTAATAGAAGGTGCTCATAAAAAGAAAGGTACCAAGAAGAAGGGGTCATCTTTCCAAACTGTTTCTGCACTTTTCAGGGTAAGGATCTTTGAGACTTTTACACAGATTATATTGCAGGAAGTATTGTATTTTTATATAGTTATATACATAAAATGCACAATTCTCTTTATATCTTTTTATAGAGATAGTTTGGAAACTAATGAGTATTGGATTAAATTGATGAGAAATCTGAAGAGGCTGCAAATCACATTAATTCATACTTCATCTTTTTCTTCCTCCTCCAAAATTTTTAGAATAAAATTGAAAAAATTGTAGAATGGTTCTCAGTTTAAAAATTCTATACTTTTAATTGCTTTAAAATACAATACTTGAATATCTCAATTTTTTTTTTGAAGTTCCTTTAAGAGCTACAGAATGTTTTACAATTGCTCTGTTCAAAAACACAGGAAAACCTGAACAAATTGATGTCCAATTTGAGAACAACTCATCCACATTTTGTGCGCTGCATTATCCCCAATGAAACTAAAACTCCAGGTAACTTACAGGAATCTCTTGTGTGGATTTCCGGAAAAGCTTCAGGAGAAAGTTAGAAAAAAGCTGCCATTTTTCTTTGCTTTGGTCTTGCACAGGTTCAATGGACCACAAGCTTGTCCTACACCAACTGAGATGCAATGGAGTGCTTGAAGGCATTCGAATCTGCAGGAAGGGATTTCCAAACAGAATCTTATATGGAGATTTTAAGCAAAGGTCTGTTGACTCAATTTCCTCTCAACTTGTCAGTTTGCATATTAGGCTCTTGTTACGTAAATATTATCACAAAGCAATAGTGATGCTCTACCCATCATGCTACATATTGTAACTTTGATTCAGCAATATATACAAAGAAAGTTAGGCATCTTTGTGCTACATTACACAATCTACTTTTACCTGTAGAATTTCCTTGGGTGAGTTCTGCTATCAAGAGACAAACAAAAAACAAATCAACCAAAAACACACTTTTGTAAAGTAAATTATATTACATTTGGCACATTTATAGTGCTAAGCCAAAATGAGATTATTTTGTCTATAGATTGATCTATAGACAATGAGGTTTGTAAATCATAGTTTTATGCTTGTTGAGGGTTTGCACATCATGCTAAATGACAAACAAGTTTTATTATTGCTCAGCTTTATGTTTGTACCAGCTTTTATGAACAGTTTTCTAAACAATGAGAAGAGATTAAAAGACTGCCAGTGAATCGGAGCTCTGCCCGTTGCCACCGATTCCTACACTAAAATGATCTGTTTTGTGTTTAAATGGGCAGATACCGTGTACTGAATGCTAGTGCTATCCCAGAGGGCCAGTTTATGGACAGTAAGAAAGCCTGTGAGAAACTGCTGGGCTCCATTGATATCGATCACACTCAGTACAAATTTGGACATACCAAGGTAAGCACTGGTCTGAGCTGAGGACTTGGGTACAAGCTTTAAATATGCAAGACAGCTCACCTCCTTTTTGCATTCTTTTTTCAGGTGTTTTTCAAGGCTGGTTTGCTGGGCCTTCTGGAAGAGATGAGAGATGATCGCCTTGCTTTGCTCATTACCCGCACACAGGCTATGTGTAGGGGGTATCTCATGAGAATGGAATACCAAAAAATGGTGGCAAGGAGGTAGAATGCATTTCTCTTCCATAGCACTTGTTCATGGATGCTGAGGCTTCCAGAGTAATTAGATACTCATCCATATTTTTGCCAAGAAACCAAGGAGGCTTCTCCAACCTTCCAAGGCCATGGTTGCCTTCGCATATCACATTATACCATAATTAACTATGGTTTCTGGATAAGCCATGATTTGTCATGTTCACATAAGAAGCAAAATCACAGAGTAACTGTAATGCTGGATTCATACAGTATCCTATTCATAGAATAAAATCAAGGTTCCTAATATTTTTGGAGGTGACCTTGTCAGTTCGGTTATATCTGGATGGCAGGCAAGCTGCTAAGACAGTTAGTTTTGCCTGGACTTTTGTAATTATAATTGCTCTTTACTATTTTTTGGATTATTTTTAACTTCTCAGTCCAATCTACAACCTTGGGCTTTCCTGATTGTCTCCCATCAAGTATTAGCCAGGCTAAATTTCTTTAGCTTCCCAGCCCAGACAAGATCTTAAAGTACAATTTTTCATCTCTTTCCTGCCTCAAAATAGAAGAAAGGGGGACTGCCAGTTTTCAGCATTTGTATTATCAAGTTCAACAATACAGTTGAAGAAGATCCAAAATATGGGGTTGGGAGATTGTTGTTAGTCTCACGATGTAACTCCAGGGCCTTAGTATATCCTATTTTTATTAATCCACAATAAGTAACTTTCTGGAATGGTTTTATTACAGGGAAGCAATTTTCATGATTCAGTACAACATTCGCTCATTCATGAATGTCAAACACTGGCCTTGGATGAAGCTGTTCTTCAAGATTAAGCCACTGTTAAAGAGTGCAGAGGCAGAGAAAGAAATGGCCACAATGAAAGAAGAGTTTCAAAAAATGAAGGAAGAACTTGCTAAATCAGAAGCCAAAAGGAAAGAACTGGAAGAAAAAATGGTGTCTTTGTTGCAAGAAAAAAATGACCTGCAGCTTCAAGTGCAATCTGTAAGGAGCTTGCAAATCTTTTCCATTATCAGCTTTAGGAAATGTGGTATCCTAAGTAGATAATTACAGACAAAAGCCTATTAGGATTGTGTGGTTTTTTTTTTTTTAAAAAATGTCTTTATCAGGTGGCAAAAAGTCAATCATAATGTGGTCACTTGTACTTCTGTAAGCAGTGTATTTCACAGTATGGTCAAAGACATTGGGGAAGCCTGGTCTCTCATCACCATCATTTCTGTATCCATCTTGGATAGGATACAGAACTGGGCCTCTGTTTCTAATTGTAGATAGAAGCAGATTGACATCTCTCTCTCTGTCTCCCTGTCTCTTTGCCTCTCTCTCTCTATCATATAGCTATGTATCTGGCTATATTCTGAACTTAAGCCATTTAGGGCTTTAATTCTTTGTGTTAAAAGAAGTTTCCAGAAGCAAAGAAGAGAGGATGCAGGAAAGCTATAATAGAACTCCATGGACCTGTGCTCACTAATTTTTCACTGTATTCTAGACCAACTGCAGCTTCTGAAGACTTTTCAAAAAATTAATCTCACGTTGAGCATGCTACATCAATCTAATTCTGATGGGGTATTCTGAGAGATAGTTCATAATTCACTCTTCTTAAATTAATACTTCAATTAGAGCAAAATTATTATTCATGTCTCCTCTGGGGAAATGTGACTGGTGACCCTCCTTGCTATCCTCTAGAATGCCCGTCCTTTCTCTATAGCTGATGCTTTGAGCCCCAGAAGCAATGTCATCCTTGCTGCATGTAAAAGAGAAAGCCACTCCATCACCTGCTTTGGCAGAACTTGTTCTCTCCACAACGTGGCAATGCAGGGGCTGCGTAGGATTACTTTACTAATTTTACCTTGTATTCACCTAGGGCAGTGATTTAGCTGAGAAATAACCCAAATTAAAACAAATAATAAAACTGAAGTATTTTCATAGGAAAATATATAATGCAACTATATATTTTAATCCCCAGCTCCCAAATATTTCTCTGTAAATAAGAGAACAAGATGAATTCAATAGTGTGTCATTGTGGAAGCCACAGTGGAATTATCCAACTGTCTCTGTTTGCTTTTTCCCCCCTTTTCCTGCTTCATTTTTTTCCTTGACCACCTTCATCCTTACATTTTCCAAGTTTCCATTTATTTTGGTTATATAATTGCAGCACAGTTAACCCTAGTTTTAACCAACGTCCTTGTGCTTTTGTAGTGAAAACATAAAAGACCAGCATTGAATCTTGAAAGCATGGATAAAAATGGTGTGGTAGTGGTGGTGGTGGTGGTGAATGACTGGGCCAGTGTAATGTGAAGATGAGAGCTGGGTTTCAATATTAAATATTTGGGGTTTATTTCTGAAATTCCAAAATGCTAAGTATGATGGACTGCTGGGATTCAGGGAGTTATTTATGTACAGCTGGTGGGATTTGGGCTTCTTTCTTAAAAATTGACACACACCCCTTTTTTTCAAGCTCTCTTTCCACCCTGCCCAATGGTTCTAAAAGATTGACAGTATATGTTTGTTATTTGAAAACTAAAAATAATATTAATTAATTAATATTAATTAAACTTAGCTATGAATTAAATCTGAGAAAGTTAAAGTTGATAATTAGTGTTTAAAGAAAGTGGAAACATTCTGAACAAGAATTAATAATGGTATCTTTTATTTAATAAGGAAAGTGAAAGTTTGGCAGATGCTGAAGAAAGATGTGACCAATTGATCAAGACTAAAATCCAGCTGGAGGCTAAAATCAAGGAACTGACTGAAAGAGCAGAAGATGAAGAGGAGCTCAATGCAGAACTGACAGCCAAGAAAAGGAAACTGGAGGATGAATGCTCTGAATTGAAGAAGGATATTGATGACCTTGAGCTAACACTGGCCAAGGTTGAAAAAGAAAAGCATGCCACTGAAAACAAGGTAATTTAATTTGAATTCCTGTCCACTGCTGTTGGTGAAAACCTCCAAGTGATTGGGTCGGTGTAGTGGTGAATGCATCCTTTAATGAAGGGAGGGTGTTGTCTTCCTTGAAGGAGACAAATATAAGGTTCCTGCTCAAGAAACCATCAGTAAACCCAACAATACTGAACAATTATTGACCTGTCTCCAATCTCCTGTTCTGGGGGAAGATTGTAGAGAAAGTGGTGGGCTGAAGTTGCCTAGAAATTTGGAAGAAATTGATCATTTTCAAACAGATTTTAGCTATCGTACTGAGATTGCAATGGCCATGCTTATGATCAAGGTATATCTCCCCTGCCAGGTAAGTATGGTGCTTATGGATGACTTTTAGTGAGACTGGGACAGGGGAATGTGACCCTCCCAGTGTTGTTCAATGTTTCAGCATCAACAATGGTATCCTCCTGGACCACTTCTGACCATTGGGAGAGGGAAGCACCATGTTGCAGTGGATCTCCTCCTTCCTGGTTCCAATCAGTGATAGTGTTGAGAGAGATAGAGCCCAAAGCTCCTCAAGTATGAGATGCCATATGGTTTGGTATCTTCTTCATACTTCTTCATTTACATGAAATCTTTGGAAGAGGTCATAGGTTGACACAGGAGTATGTATCCAAAGTATGCTGATGATATCCATATGGAAGGCCCTTCTCTCCATCATCCATGCCTTAATCACCTCTACATGGGGTTGCCCTTGAAGACCACTCGGAAGCTAAAGCTAGTCCAGAATACAGCAGTGTGTGTAGCAATAGGCTTTTTACAATCTGCTTCTGTGATACAATTGCTTGAGAGCTTCACTGCCTACCAGTTGGCTTCTGGGTGCAATTCAAGGTACCCATGGTCAGCTTAAAGCCCTGCATGGCTCAGGACCTGGATATCCTCAGGCCTGCCCTCTCCCAATTGTTTTTTCCTGTCCAATAAGATTATCTACAAGGAACTATTCAGCTCACTTCCTCACCTATTTCTACCTTCAGGGTTCTCAGAGGTAGGCCTGTTCAACTGCTGCCCCCTTCTTTGGAACAGCCTCTCCCGTGAGGTCCAGATGGCCCCTACACTGTTTTAGAATGATCATCAAAACCTGGATTTTTCAGCAGGCCTTAGGGCCAGAAATTTTGTGGATTGTTCCGTCTTGTAATTTTGGAGTTAACTGAAATGGAGTTACTTTATTTATCTCTGTGTCTCGCCTGGGTTTTGTATTATATTGTGTTGTTATTGATACTGTATTTTTAACCTCATTTATGAAAATGTAAGTAAACAGAGTTGGCATTGATTGAAGCAGCATATGATGCCAGTAAATAAATAAATATTGCTTGAAAAGGTAGTTAATGGCTTCATATTGTTGATGAATGTAAAGAATTAGGTTCATTGGAGAAACCATGATTCTAGTTTAATCATTTCTTGCATGAGATAGTTACCAGGGTTTCATCTGCTTTCCAAGCCACCAGCTATGTTATGCTGTTTTCTATAGGTGAAGAATCTAACTGAAGAAATGGCAGTTTTGGATGAAACCATTGTGAAATTAACCAAAGAAAAGAAAGCCCTCCAAGAAGCTCATCAGCAAGCTCTTGATGATCTACAGGCTGAAGAAGACAAAGTTAACACCCTCACAAAAGCTAAAGCCAAGCTGGAACAACAAGTTGATGATGTGAGAAATTGTTCTTGAATTTTAACTGTGGGCTCTCCCAATATAATTGAACATTGAGCCAATGTAATCAAATGTTGTGCTTGTGGTTCTTCTGGTATCATGCATTCTTATTTTAATTTGGGGAATAAACTCATGGGGTTTATGTTTAATGTTCAGAATAGAACATTAAAAACTTAAAAACTCTGAATTGGAACGGGATACTATGGAAGCAAATCATCTGCACAACAATGAGGAGCACTGCTTCATGTTTCCATTGACTATATGTGGGAATAGAGAAGGAGGGTCCTTTGTCCTTCCAACCCAATATACACTGGAAATGCACTGGGGATATACACTGAGGGTATACACTGGGGACAATAATGAAAAACTCCAGATCTCTGCTGAAAATGTCCATTCCTTGTAGGGATGGACATCACAGTTTTGTTCAACTCAAGGAAAACATATAAATTGCCCATATTTGAGTCCAAGACTAACATTAAACTTGTGTTGCAGCTGGAAGGCTCTTTGGAACAAGAAAAGAAAATCCGCATGGATCTTGAAAGAGCCAAGAGAAAATTAGAAGGGGACTTGAAACTAGCCCAAGAATCTATTATGGATCTAGAAAATGATAAACTGCAGTTAGAAGAAAAACTGAAAAAGTATGTCATGTATACACTATAGCTGCACATTAAATTATAAATACAATTATAATTACAAATAAAGATTACTTTAATTAACTTCTCTCTTTGCTATGTTACAGAAAAGAGTTTGAGTACAGTCAACTACAAAGCAAAATTGAGGATGAGCAAACTATGAATATTCAGCTGCAAAAGAAAATCAAGGAGCTACAGGCATGAATTGTTTCCCTCATATTTAAATGTTTGTTTCAGGTTATTTTTATTTGGTAACCACAATACATAGAATGTTTGATTATATTTAATCTCCCTTTAGAGGTGGGGATGATGATGATGATGATGATGATGATAATAATAATTGTCTTCCTTATTTTAAAATTGAAATTTTACTGAGTGAAGACTTAACACTGAAGTTAATGAGATTTGTTTGTTCCAGATGTACTGTATATCTTTCAAACAGACAGCTAATGCTAAAATTAATGCAACACAACCAATTTTAAATAGGTACCTCTGAAGCAACTCTCCTATATCACAATTTTTCATCTTTTTTATCCAATCCTTATTATTAGATCTGTTCATGTATAGGCCCCACCCAAATGTTCTGTCCATATTTTCTATTATATCTCTCACCTTCCACTGCCAAAAAGTCTACTATTCATTCCTGCCATTCTACCTGTTAGCTTTACTTTTTCCATCCTGGCACCCTTGTAGTACCTCTGTCTTTCTTCAAAATGAAGACAGTTTCACAAAGTGTTACTCAACATTGCCACACATTTTCTGTAGGCATTCCCCCTCACTTCCCTCTGTTCCTTGATGTCACTGCCATTTTTGCTTATAAAACTCTTTGAAGTATTGTCTTAATTGATGATACAGTACTGCATGGACTACCATCATAGCTGCTACTATGAACTATTAAAACCTTCTCCTATGTAGGCTCGTATTGAAGAGCTAGAAGAAGAGATTGAGTCTGAAAGAGCAACTCGAGCCAAGGCAGAGAAGCAGCGGGCTGATTTCTCACGTGAACTGGAGGAAATCAGTGAGAGGCTAGAAGAAGCCGGAGGGGCCACCTCTGCCCAGATTGAACTTAATAAAAAACGGGAAGCAGAATTCCAGAAAATGAGGCGTGATCTGGAGGAATCTGCCCTGCAGCATGAAGCCACTGTTGCAGCTCTTCGCAAAAAGCATGCAGATAGCACAGCTGAGCTCGGGGAACAAATTGATAATCTGCAACGCGTCAAACAAAAGTTGGAGAAGGAAAAGAGTGAGTTTAAAATGGAAATTGATGACCTGGCCAGTAATCTGGAGTCTGTTTCCAAGTCTAAGGTATTTGAAAATAAAATCATTCACAGATCCCTAAATGTAGATTCTTGGTTATACACAGCTATGTAGACACAAAGGCATAAATGTATAAGAAATCCTCTGAACTCTGTTATTACAGGCTAATCTAGAGAAAATGTGCCGCACATTAGAGGACCAGCTTAGTGAATTAAAGGCCAAATCTGAGGAAAACCAGAGATTAGTGAATGATCTAACCACACAAAAAGCTCGTCTACAGGCTGAATCAGGTAAGTAAAACATTGAGGATGGGCCAAGATGCAAATAAGGGCTATTTCAGAATCTTTTTTTCCATCACTTGATAGTAAGTGGAAGGCATTGAATATACATGTTCAGTGATATAGTATCTGTGCAACTCAGTTTATCTGCAGCTTATTGTTATTCTAAGCCTTGAAGCTAACTGTAGAGACACTGATCCATGCAGCTACACTAATTTAAATTCAAGTGCTACATCTCATTAGGGACAATAAAATATTTTTAGTGAAGAAATAGTCCTTAAGGTCCTTTGGAAAATTGTTGGCCTCATTCTAGCCTGATACTGAAGTAACAGAAGAAGGTGAATGATAAACTACCATGTCAGCTAATGTAAGCATGAAATAAGAGTATGTGATTCTGATTCAAACATTCAAAACTTTATTTGTGCTTGGAGAGACCCCACAGCTTTGTGAATGCCCTGCTAAGCTTTGAAATGTGCAGCCTGATAATAGGAAATGCATGAATTTTGCACAAGAAGGAAAGAGGGCATTTCTGACTTCCACTTATTTATTTCATATATCTGGTACAACTTGTATATGGGCAATATATTTCTCCCCGGTGAGATGGGAGATATGTGGGAAATACTCTCATACATCAGAACAGGCTATAGCAGGTGGCAGGATCTGGCTTGTTTTGTCTGGGCTCAGAAGCTAAACCTGTTTGGGCTTGGCTAGTGCTCAGGTGGGAGATCACGAGGAAAATCTATGGCTGTAGGCTTTTCAACATTCTGGAAGACGCCAGCGGCAAACAATCTCCATGATTTTACAAACCAACCTCATTGATGTCTACATGAAGTCAAAAGGAGTTGGACTTGACACAAAGGAGATTTTAATTGATCTTGCTTACAGTGATCCAGAGTTATACTGTATTAACTAACGTATTCTACTTGCTTAAAGAATAATAATATTTAAAAATCTTCTTGGTTCAAAGGTGAATTGTCACGTCAACTTGAGGAGAAGGAAAGCATAATATCACAGCTTTCCAGAAGCAAGCAAGCATTTGCTCAGCAAATAGAAGAGCTGAAGAGGCAGCTAGAGGAAGAGACCAAGGTATTCATAAGCAGAGAGTGCTGGAGAATATTTATTATAGATTTTCTAAAAATAATGGCATTGTCATTTTCAACACTTGAGCCATGTTTGGCAACAAACATCTCCCAATAGACAATTGCATCATGATGAGTTATTGATAAGAGTTTATTTAATAGAATTGATCTGAACCCTTAGTGAGCAGAAATCTTGTCATATATCATAATTGTATCACAGGCTCGACATGTTTACAATTCTGAGACTCAGTTCCTCACATGCTCATCTGCATAAAGTCTCATAGAAATCAGTGGGAATTACTTTTGAGTAGACATGCGTAGGATTTACTGTCAATGCATTTTCAATTTTTAACTCCCCCTTAATCTGTCAAATATGAATTCAGTACTTGAGAACATCAAGAACCTTTTTGATTTAATCTGTCCAATTATATATAAATTCCTGAATTAAAAAAAATATTAACTCAAGCTCATCATGATAATACCTTGCATTGCTTATAGATATCTTTTACAATAGGGAGCCCACATTCAAGAAAGGAGGCTGCTTTTCTTGTAAGCCACATGATTACAAGAAATTCCAAAGTCTTGGAATATACTCTTGAACATTCATGGAGAATGCTTGAGTAGTGTGAATAAAACCTGACTTGTATTCTCATGACAATTTAGGAGTAAGGTCTTTGCACAATTTATATAAAACATAAGCATTAATGTTTGTGTATGAAGTTTGTACCATGCTTACAGGAGAATATATGTTATAATCTGAGTTCAGGGATTTCATACTGTACTATTAATTCTTAGGCAAAGAATGCATTGGCACATGGTTTACAAGCTGCTCGCCATGACTGTGACTTGCTCCGAGAACAATACGAAGAAGAACAAGAAGCCAAGAGTGAACTCCAACGTGCCCTGTCCAAAGCCAACGGAGAAGTGGCTCAGTGGAGAACCAAATATGAAACAGATGCTATTCAACGCACAGAAGAGCTAGAAGAGGCGAAGTAAGTGAGAAGTGAGGAAAAGTGACAAGCTAACACCATTTTACACACTAGCTTTCCAACTTTTATACACTCAAATTATCTATTTGTGTGAACATTCCAACACAAACCGGTAGTTCCTTCTTATCAGATGCAAGGACATTCAAAATCTTCCATATAAATGTCACTGTCACTTTGCATCTTAACCTTCCTGCAACTCAGAAGAAGGAAAAGGAAAAGGAAAGGCTGCTGATGTGTGATCCACTGTCTGTATTTTTTGTTTCTTGATATATATGAAGGAGGGTTTTTTTCTGAGAACTATATGAATTTCTTAGAAACAGATTGTACTAAAAATAACACATTGGATTAGATTCAATCTTATGTTAGGCTAGGATTTGTTTTGCTCATTTTCTTAAAATAAGCTGCAATGCCTGGTTCACACAATACTAAACCATAAACATGGTTTACAAACAGTAGCTTGTTTCACACAACAGACTAAATTAGAACTATACAAATGGTTAGCTTAGTGTAATGTGTGAATCCAGCCACTGTATTACATTTTAACTTTTCTAAACATATAATTCTCCAAGCATACAGCTATGCGTTAAGCAATACCATACTGAACAAAGCTGATTCATAGAGAATCTAAATACTGAACGGAACACCATTGTTTCAATCTGACTTCTTTAAGGAAAAAACTTGCTCAGCGACTTCAAGAAGCTGAAGAGCAAATTGAAGCTGTGAACTCCAAGTGTGCTTCCTTGGAGAAAACAAAGCAGAGATTGCTATGTGAAGTGGAAGACCTAATGGTGGATGTCGAAAGAGCAAACGCACAGGCAGCTGCTCTAGATAAAAAACAGAGAAATTTTGACAAGGTATATTTTGAAGAACTCTCTGCTCTAGTATTACAATTTTTAAAAGTCTATTGCCACCAGAAGTATGACCAGATTTGAGGAATGGAGGAATGCTGTTGTAAATATAAAACTTACGTTTTGTAAACCTGAATTTAGGATTTAGCTTATAGTGTAAACTTAGCTAATATCATTCTCAGGTCTTCCCTCACCTGTACATAAGCAAGTCAGGTTTATTGCTTAACAGTCAGTGATTTGTGCTAGCTTGACCTGAACCTTCTTAGCTTACTCGAGATACCTGTAGCTGGTATGTTCAGACCATACTGTGGGACATGCAAGTCATATCTTGACTTGTTAAGGTTGAAGGGTATTACCTGCTACTTAAGGCCAGAGGGGTTAAGGAAATGATGTATAGGTAGAATGCTACTGAAATACTGGATAGATATAGCAAAGAAAAAGCAGACAAACTCAGCATAACAGTAACTGACTCAAACACATTGGATATTAAGATTTTGGCAGAATGGAAGGCCAAGTACGAGGAGACCCAGTCAGAACTGGAAGGTTCCTTAAAGGAAGCTCGCTCCTTGAGTACTGAACTTTTCAAAATGAAGAATGCCTATGAAGAAACATTAGATCAGCTGGAGACAATCAAGAGAGAAAACAAGAATTTACAGCGTAAGTACTGTATCTTGGCCTTTTGTTGGTATTGTAACTCTAACTCTGGGCGGGTTTTATGTAACCCACCCAGAGTCACTCTCTGAGTGAGAATGGGTGGGGAATAAATTTGATATATAAACAAACAAACAAACAAACAAGTGCAGAGGGACTTAGTGCTATGCAAAGACAGAATTTTCCCATTGTTAAACCTTTATGATGTGAAAAATGTATTACTGGAATAACTGCCCATTTGGGTTTGACTTTGTGTAGGAAAGCTCAAGAGATTATTTAAAAAGCTAAAGGTTCCCCCCGCACATTTGTGCAGTCGTGTCCGACTCTAGGGGCCGGTGCTCATCTCCGTTTGTTAGCCGAAGAGCCAACGTTGTCCGAAGACACTTCCACGGTCATGTGGTCGCATGACGCGCGTAGAACGCTGTTACCTACCCACTGAAGTGGTACCTATTCATCTACTTGCATTTGCATGCTTTCGAATTGCTAGGTTGGCAAGAGCTGGGGCTAGTGCGGGAGCTCACTCCGTCACGTGGGGCTAGGGATTCGAACCTCCGAACTTGCAATCTTCCTATTGACAAGCCTGGCATCTTACCCGCTGAGCCACCACGCCCCTAAGAGATTATTTAGGCAGGAGTTAATCAAGACAAAGGACCATCCAACATTATGGATGCTGGATGGGGGAGTGCTCATGCTCCCTTGGGGGAGTTGGGCGGTGATAAATCCAATAAACAAACAAACAAACAAACAAACAAATAAAAAATAAAAAATAAATAAAAAATAAAAAATAAAAAATAAAAAATAAAAAATAAAAAATAAAAAATAAAAAATAAAAAAGGAAGGAAGGAAGGAAGGAAGGAAGGAAGGAAGGAAGGAAGGAAGGAAGGAAGGAAGGTCTGCACTGAGAATTGCCAAACCTCACCATGTTCTCAATTCTATACTATGAGAAATTCAGGCTAAAATAAGGTGCCCCTACCTAATAGTTCTGTTTTCAAAAATGATAATCTCTTTCAGAGATACACTTAGTAATAATAATGGACTGGATTAACTTTACACAATCCATATGAACTTTTCTGGGATTATTGTCCCAATGAACACCTGAGTGAAGCAGGTATCAATCATGATTTAAGACAATAAATTTCCTGTGATTACAATGGAAAAATATTTCTATGATCATGGGAAGTTGTGGCTGCATATGTGGGTGATCTTACGGTTTACACATATTGAGTGGAGATACTGTATTTGGCATATTTGGAACTGACGGTGAAAATGCAGATAACTTTGAAGCTGACAGAAGAAGGCATCAATGTCAGCTCTGCTTAAGCCTGTTTGCTATCTGGTTACAGGCAGATTGCTCTTCTTTTATTCACTTAATCAGCTATTTGTGCGTGCTTTAATATTTTGTAGAGGAAATTGCTGACCTCACAGAACAAATTGCTCAAAGTGGCAAATTCATCCATGAACTTGAGAAAGCCAAGAAGCAGGTAGAGGCAGAGAAATCTGACATGCAGATGGCTTTGGAGGAAGCAGAGGTAAGATGTTAAAAATGGATTTTAAAAAGGTTGTTAATTACACTTTTATATGTGTCTTTTTGAGGGGGCAATGAAAATGCTAATTCACATCAGTTATTTGATTCTGTGTTGTATATCCATTCATTTAGAAAACCTTCCATTTGGACGCTAAATCATTTAAAAATGTTCCTCTAAAAAGAGTCATAATCAATGTAAGTTTCTCAAATCCAGCATCCATATGCATTTATTTTCCAATAGGCAGCTCTTGAACATGAAGAGGCCAAAATTCTTCGCATTCAGCTTGAGTTGACTCAGGTTAAATCTGAGATTGATAGAAAGATTGCTGAGAAAGATGAAGAAATTGATCAGATGAAGAGGAATTACCAAAGAACAGTGGAGACCATGCAAAGCGCCTTGGATGCAGAAATACGGAGTAGGAATGAGGCCATAAGGATTAAGAAGAAGATGGAAGGGGATCTAAATGAAATGGAAATCCAGCTGAACCACGCAAATCGCCTTGCAGCCGAGACACAGAAACATCTGAGGAATGTTCAAGGACAGCTCAAAGTACTTCCTATCAATTAATGTTTTATATGGGTAATCAAAATTATTGGCCTAAGGATCACCCCTACTAAATAGTATTCTTGTTTGAAATTAGGACACACAGCTACATCTGGATGATGCCCTCCGAGGCCAAGAAGATCTAAAAGAGCAATTGGCCATGATTGAACGCAGAGCTAATCTGATGCAGGCTGAGATTGAGGAACTCCGGGCAGCTCTGGAACAGACAGAGAGGGGAAGGAAGATCGCTGAACAAGAGCTTCTTGATACTACTGAGCGGGTGCAGCTTTTACATACGCAGGTATGGGATGGTGTCATGATAGCACTGTAAGAATTAGCTTGCAAAATCTTGTCCAGCATGCAGTGTCCAACGTTGGCCAACAAGATGCTCCAGGGAAACTCAAAAGCATAGAATAATGGATATAGCTATTCTGTTATTTATTGCAACTTCTCACAATGAGAGGAATACTGACTCTGAGTTTGGGAGGAATAAACCCTAATAATTACTAGGAATTATTGCAAAAATATTCAGATACATTTTCACTCTCTCTTCTTTAGAACACTAGTCTGATTAACACAAAGAAGAAG
This sequence comes from Charina bottae, assembly GCA_023362775.1. Lineage (NCBI taxonomy): Eukaryota > Metazoa > Chordata > Lepidosauria > Squamata > Charinaidae > Charina > Charina bottae. The sequence goes on from JALMGJ010000002.1 coordinate 120,499,338, forward strand.
CTGGAAATTGATATTTCTCAGCTTCAAGGTGAAGTGGAAGATGCCATCAAAGAGGCCAGAAATGCAGAGGAGAAGGCAAAGAAGGCCATCACAGATGTAAGTCCTATATTATGTACTTCCCACCCACCCCCTTTTTACCATATGCCACACAATCTTCTCAAATCAGTCAACACTGATTTTCAAAGCTTATTCTGAAAAAAGAATGGAGACATTTGCAGATAGTTTAGGCATTCATTATAATGTAAGTAATCCTATATGGAAATCTAGCAGGAAGCCCAAATTGTGTAGCTCACTGTGTTTGCTTGTTTGTTTACAGGGCTTATAGGTCACTCCAATCAACTGCCTCTGAGCAGCATACAAGTCCCCAAATCCATAACTTGGGTTAAAACAGAAAAGACAAATAGACAAAATCAAGATAATCTTAGCAATTACATAATCAAAAACTGAAAAACCATAATACAACTATACATTAACCAGAAATTTAAACATTCAGAACCAAGGTTAAACCCATTCACTGAGCAGAGGAATAATTTATCAAGCTGGTTATGAAATGCTCATTCCTGATTCCCAAGCTGACCTTTTCTTTGTTATACATGCACTAACTTCAGCTACTACTTGATCCGAATCTACTGCTTATGTTTCAAGGCGGCCATGATGGCAGAGGAGCTGAAGAAAGAGCAAGACACTAGTGCCCACCTGGAAAGAATGAAGAAGAACTTGGACCAGACCGTGAAGGATCTCCAGCTTCGTCTGGATGAGGCAGAACAACTTGCCCTGAAAGGGGGGAAGAAACAGATCCAGAAAATGGAGGCCAGGGTAAACACTGGGGCTGAGAGCTGTGGCAGATATCAGTCATCCTCTCTTCAGAGGCTCTGCTGTTAGATGTTCAAAGTTAAAATGTATCACTTGAACTCCTAGATCCGAGAGCTAGAGTCTGAACTTGAGGGAGAGCAGAAGCGAGCTACGGAAGCCATCAAGGGTATCCGCAAATATGAGCGGCGAGTCAAAGAATTGACTTTCCAGGTAAGAAGAAAAGGAAGCAGCTGGCTCACAGCAATTCCTTCCTTTGAATATGCTAACATGTTGTCACATTTCTAGGGTGAGGAGGACAGGAAGAATGTGATCAGACTACAAGATTTAGTGGATAAACTTCAACTGAAAGTCAAATCCTACAAGAGACAAGCAGAGGAGGCTGTGAGTTATTTATACTGTTTTGGCTCTTAAAAACAACAACAAGGTCTCAAAATTGAAACAAGAAGCAGATTCATACATTGCCTTTTCAGACTAATGTTTTTTTTGTGTGTGTGTGTGTTTGTGTAATTCTTGTCTGATTATAGGATGAACAGGCCAATGTTCACCTCTCCAAATTCAGGAGAACACAACATGAGCTGGAAGAGGCTGAGGAAAGGGCTGATATTGCCGAGTCTCAGGTCAATAAGCTCCGAGCAAAATCCAGAGATGTTTCTACCACAAAGGTAAATGCCTCTTTTGTCCAGTGCTCAACAATGTTTGTCACATAAAGGATGAAGTGGCAGTTACAGCAATGAATGAAAGGAATCTGAGTTTTCCTTGTGAAGATCCAGGAGTCTTTCACTAGAAATACTGCACTAAGTGGGTAAAACTTAACCTGGATTTGCCTTAGGTTCAAATTTCTGATGTTCCTGCGTAAATGCAACCAACCAACCAAAGAAAGAAACTTTACATTGAAGGATTGATTGGGTGGGTCAGCTACTCTTGGGATGCCCCAGTCAAACAGAAAGCACACAATTGCCATCACAAGGTTGATGCAAGGATGTCTCTTCATTTTGCTTTTTAAAAAATAGTTTTGAAAAGAATAAAAATTCCAGGAAGTCCAGTTAGAAGCTTATATACTCTACTTCCATGGAGGCTTATCTAATCTACCTCCTTTCTGACTCTATTTCACTAACCTGGTGTGGCAGGGAGGGGCGAATTAAAAAACAAAAACAAAACAGAGATGAAGTGCCCAGAGTAGTCCCATTTTTGCAGGGCCACTCTAGGCTGTAATCTTTTCCAGCAGCCAAACATCTTGTTAAATATGAAGTATGTAGAGTATTAAGGGGCGTGGTGGCTCAGCGGGTAAGACGCCAGGCTTGTTGATTGGAAGATTGCAAGTTCGGAGGTTCAAATCCCTAGCCCTGCGTGCAGAGTGAGCTCCTGCACTAGCTCCAGCTCTTGCCAACCTAGCAATTCGAAAGCATGCAATGCAAGTAGATGAATAGGTACCACTTTGGTGGGTAGGTAACAGCGTTCCGCGTGCGTCATGCGGCCACATGACCGTGGAAGCGTCTTCGGACAACGCTAGTTCTTCGGCTAACAAACGGAGATGAGCACCGGCCCCTAGAGTCGGACACGACTGCACAAATGTGCGGGGGGTACCTTTACCTTTACCTTTTATGTAGAGTATTACTTCAGCACAGCTATCTGTGAAAACTAACAGACATTCATTATATTAGAAAAAAACCCCACACTTATTAAGAAGCACATGAGGCCAGAAAGCTTCCCACCTAAACTACACCTTGAAGAGAAGAAGGTATAAGACAGACAGAGATAGAAACAGGAAGTTCCCTTTGTGTCTTAAATGCAGACACTGAATTTTCTAATAATAGGCCAGGTGAGAGACAGACATGGAGTCAGGGTGTGATGACCTTCCTGATTTCTCTCTCACCAAATGAGGTGAAATAGGCTCACAGGTACAAAGAGAGATGTGACTTCAAAGAACAGCAAATTCCTACTGAATGTTAGAAAAACCTTCCTAACAATAAGAGCAATTCAACAGTGAAACCAGTTCTCCAGAGAGGTAGTGGGCTCCCCTTCACTGGATGCGTTCACTGTGGCAGGGTTCCATAGACAACTGTCTGGGCTATTTTAATTTGGAACCAGAATTGGCCTTTACAGCCACTTACGGATCCACCGTTAAAATTTTACCTTTGGAAGACAGTCTTACTTGGCTACGAGTGATCGCCAATGAATGATGATGAATTTGGAATCTTGCACTGAGTAGGGCGTTGGGCAAAATGCCTAAAGGGTTTAGTTTCTTTCAGTTCTAGGATTCTGTCTGTGATCTGAGACCCAAAAGCAATATACAATAGCACAAATAAACAGAAGTAATGAAATAAAAGACCAAATAGTTAAAAATCAAAGCAAGGTTAAGTGTGACTGTCAAATTATTAATGTCAGAATGTTAAATTCAAACCTCCCCTAATGGCAGAAAGTGAAGAGGAACTAAAGAGCCTCTTGATGAGGGTGAAAGAGGAGAGTGCAAAAGCTGGCTTGAAACTCAACATTAAAAAAACTCAGATCATGGCATCTGGTCCCATCACTTCCTGGCAAATAGAAGGGGAAGAAATGGAAGCAGTGACAGATTTTATTTTCTTGGGCTCCAAGATCACCGCAGACGGTGACTGCAGCCATGAAATTCAAAGACGCTTGCTCCTTGGGAGGAAATCAGAGACATCACCTTGCCGACAAAGGTCCGTATAGTTAAAGCTATGGTTTTCCCAGTGGTAATGTATGGCTGTGAGAGTTGGACCATAAGGAAGGCTGAGCGCCGAAGAATTGATGCTTTCGAGCTGTGGTGCTGGAGAAGACTCTTGAGAGTTCCTTGGACTGCAAGGAGGTCAAACCAGTCAATCCTAAAGGAAATCAACCCTGACTGCTCATTGGAAGGACAGATGCTGAAGCTGAAGCTCAAATACTTTGGCCACCTAATGCGAAGAGAGGACTCACTGGAAAAGACCCTGATGCTGGGAAAGACTGAAGGCAAAAGGAGAAGGGGACGGCAGAGGATGAGATGGTTAGATAGCATCACCGATGTAATGAACATGAAATTGAGTAAACTCCGAGAGACAGTGGAGGACAGGAAGGCCTGGCGTGCTATGGTCCATGAGGTCACGAAGAGTCGGACACAACTAAACGACTGAACAACAACAAAATATAGAAAAGATATGATATCAGTGAGATAGTCGGCTGGAGGAAAAGGCCTTTCATACAAAGCATCCTTAGAGAAATAGGGGGATAAATGTCAATCTTTCTGAAAGTTAGCAGAATTTAATTTAATTTCAGCTAATAACTTCTGCCAGCATATTCTCATATGTGCCCCAATAGAGCAGATCCAAGCAATCTCCAGGCATAAAAGAACATTAGACACACCCTGGGAGACATGCAGCAGCGCTCTCCTATATTGAATTTGAGTTGCTTCGAGAGCAAATAGATTTTTATAATATGCAAAGCTGCACACCATAAAGGAAAAGGTTCCACACCTCAGCCTGAAGAATTTCACTCCAGCAGGGACATAATTATTGCCTCTGCGGTATGCAATTTATTTGATTGCATTGGTTCAGGCAGTCTTGTCGGGCAGTCATGTTTTTGCTAGCTTCTTCCGTGATATAGATAATTGGAAGATGATTCCAAGGTATTTGAAATCCTTATCTTGTTCAATATAAGTATTACTTAGCTTCCTGTTGTGAATACTGTTAGTGCACCTTTTCACGAACAAAACATTCTAATTCTGTGGAGCCAGCTAATTCTGGGTCTATTGAGGATATTGAAGGCTTACCTGGGAAACCAGTTTGAAATGTTCTCCTGACTTATTTTAGCTCTTTGCTGGTCTGAGCTAGTCTTGTAATGCAACAAATATAATAGCCAATCCTACAAATATACTCAGAGGAGAAGTATGATAATGCCAGTCTATTCAAAATACATGCACACAAGCTTGTCCCACATTATCTCTCGGTATATAATGGCTGCAAATGCTGGATCAAGCTTATGCACATAGAACTCTGTATTTGGGCTCTACTGAGTACCGCCTGCAGGATATGCAGATCAGGTAGTCCCAGAGGCAAGTAGGCAGATGTACTGTAAGTCTCACCCCAGACCATACACTGACTGTGCACGCTTGCATGTTGAAAGCCAACTGATGTCTCCAGGAAGGCAGTCTTTCTGTGTGTGGCCTCTCTGCATGGGACTGTGATATTTTAGATCAGTGCTTTCCAAACTCCCGCCATTGGCGACACAGCAGCGGCGGTGGCGGTGTGCGTGGCGGCAGTGTCGTGCACAGTGGAGGCGCGGGGGCGCATGCAGCGGCAGTGGTGTGCGCAGTTGTGGCGGCCTCATGTTTTGCGGTAAAACACGGAAGCGCTGATGGCGCGCTGCTGCCACCGCTCTGCACACCACTGCTGCCACCGCGCGGGCGGTGGCGACGCGCCATCGCCACTTCTGGGTTGTGTCGTGACACACAGTTTGGAAAGCACTGTTTTAGATAGCCATGGTTTACAGAAGAGGTAAAGGTCAGAATATGCCACTTTTCATCCTTTAATATTTTCAGCTCACATGCGAGGGGGTGAATGAAGCAAAGTTATGAGTCTTGTTTATATCTCTTCTTACTAAGATGAAATGGCACCAACAATACCCTACCTTTTCCTGAACTGTTGCAATGCATCTCTCTTGGGGTGAGCAAATGAAATTGCAGCACCCCTCTGTTTGCAGACTTGAAGGCACACAATTTTGCTTGTTTACATTGAGAAAACCTTGTGTTAGGATAGATTCTATATTCGACTTACTGTTATTTACACAAAAATTGTAGTTGTAGTTACATGTTGCTTTAATACTTAAAGTATATATATAAGTACCAACTTGTTTATTTTTTGTTTCTGGCAGGTGATAATAGAAAGTGAAGAATGAATACATTGCTGGACTGAGGACAGGAATGTATGCAAAATGCATATGTCTTCCTGATCTTTCTTGAAAATTGTAGTAGTCTTTCCTTAGCCACCCCAGTAGAAAATAAATTGTGCTTTACTTAACAACTAAGTGATTTTTGTTCTCTTTCTGAATCTGGTGCAACTTCTATTAGCTAATGGTTGACATATGCCTTTGCATGATATATCAAGAGTCACACTCCAAATGTCAGTGGGGATAATTTATTTTTCACATATTGTTTATGTATAATGTTATTTTCACTTGCTCTCAGATAACAGTTTACAGGTAGTCCTCACTTAACAACTATTTGTTTAGTGACAGTTTGGATTTACAACAGTGCTGAAAAAAACTGACTTACGACTGGTTCTCACACTTATTACCGTTGCAGCATCCCTGCAGTCATGTGATCACGGTTTGGGCGCTTGACAACCAGTTCACATTTATGACCGTTGCAGCATCCTGTGGTCACGTGATCACCATTTTTGGCCTTCCCGGCCGGCTTCTGGCAAGCAAAATCAATGGGGAACCTCATGATTCGCTTAACGACCATGTGGTTCACTTAATGCCTGCAGTAATTTGCTTAACAACTGCCGCAAAAAAGGTCGTAAAATCAGGTCATATTCACTTAATGACCACTTCACTTAGCAACCGAAATTCCAGTCCAAATTGTGGTCATTAAGTGAGGATTACCTGTACCTTCTCCCAACATATATACCTTTGTAGCAAAATAATAATAATAACAATAATAATAATAATAATACATAATAATAATACATCCTGTGACAATACCTTTAATATTATTAAACAACAACGTTTTCCAGGTCCTTGGGAAGGACTCGATACGTGGGCAAAAATGCCAAATCCAGTCTAAATATCTGGCTGACTGTGTGACCAACCATAACTCACCTTGCAGTTTATTTGTTCACCGATAGATGGAGCTATAGTCACCAATGACACCAGTCTCAGTGCTGACAAGCTGATTTCAGTCTGAGGCTGCTGAAAGGAAGTAAAGGCAAAAAAATTGAGGAAAAATGGTTTAACAGCACAGGAGGAAAGGAGGAGTGGGCTGAACACAGATGCTGCACTTTTTGTTCAGAATAAATGGAAGAAAGAACTTTTCTTTCTGTCCCCAAAGAAAAAAAAAAGTACAGCATTTTTTGTTTATAGAGGGACCTATCTGTGTCATAATAATCTCCTCTAATCTACTCAAAGCCCCCCCCCCACTTTTTTCCTTTTAGAATTAAGAAGAACAAGGGGAGGGGGCGGCTTGGGGGAATGCTATGCGGGGGTAGAGGAAAAGGTTGGTAAATGTAGACAGGGAGAGAAAGGCAGAGAAGTGGTTGAGGAAATGAAAAGAGAACAGGCAGAAATGCAACAGTATGTGGGCACAAATGTTGGGAAAGAAAAGGCTGGAGGATGGGGGCTTTCCTGAGCAGCACCAAGGCCCCCCTCCCCTTTCTTCCCCCCCCCCCCAATTCTTTCACATTTTCTGCAGTTCTCTCTTAAATACCAATGCAAACTAGGTATGTCTCTGCTTTGTGTCCTGCTATCTAAGAGTCACAACATTTAGAACTCTAGTTATCTACACTGCCACTGTAATGCACACTGATTGAACACATACATCAGCAAAGAAATCCAGTTGATGTAAGTGTGGCACTGTCTCCCTCACAATCTAGCCACTGCAAGTGCCAATGAGAAAAAAGGGTTCGCTTTCAGTCCCCCCTTTGTCTATCACTCTGCCTAGATTGCTAATTTTAGGTTTACTTCCTCTTACTTTTGTTACTGGATTCACACATACTCTCCTCTTGATAGGACGTAGTTAGCTAGATGCTAGGCTTTGCCTATCCCTATTTTGTATTCCTTTCAACTGATCTCCTTTCTGTTACCATCATAAAACCTGTTCTGCTAGTTATTGCTCAGGTTAGATTATCGTTCTTAGGAACTCATATTTTCATGCCCACTGTACCTATCTCTCACTCCCATCCTGCGGGATGTATCCATGCTCTGCATTAACATAAAAAGGCTGCTTAGAACATGGAATGGGAATATGATGGCGATGTAATATATATTATTTTAGACAGGGCCAGCTTTAGGCTAAGGCTGAGTACACACGGGCCTAGGGTGTCAAAGTTCAGGAGGTGCCAACGTTGCCCTGCTTCTGAATCATTCTAAAAATGCAAATTTTGCATCAGCGGGAGGTGGCGCTATCAGTCAATGTGGCTTAGAGGTGCCATATTCCCTTGCGCTGGCACTGGTTTTAGACAAACTGAATTAAAAGAAGCTTCTAACATCACAAATCCTTTTCTAGCGTTCCCCACTCTTCCACTAGCGAACCTGTTGAAAAGGATAGAGCAGAGCTTTCCAAACTGTGTGTCGGGACACGTTAGTGTGTCGGCTGCAGTGTCTGGGTGTGTTGCGGCTGCTGCTGCCTCCAAGCCCTGCCAGGATTCCGCGCAGGTCCTAGTGCCTGCCTTGTGCCTTGCTGCCTCCAAACCTGCCCTGCCAGGATTCGACGCAGGTCCTAGTGCCTGCCTTGTGCCTTGCTGCCTCCAAATCTGCTGTGATTCCACGCAGGTCCTAGTACCTGCCTTGTGCCTTGCTGCCTCCAAACCTGCCCTGCCAGGATTCCGCGCAGGTCCTAGTACCTGCCTTGTGCCTTGCTGCCTCCAAACCTGCCCTGCCAGGATTCCGCGCAGGTCCTAGTGCCTGCCTTGTGCCTTGCTGCCTCCAAACCTGCCCTGCCAGGATTCTGCGCAGCTCCTAGTGCCTGCCTTGTGTCTGGCTGCCTCCAAACCTGCCCTGCCAGGATTCCGCGCAGGTCCTAGTGCCTGCCTTGTGTCTGGCTGCCTCCAAACCTGCCCTGCCAGGATTCCACGCAGGTCCTAGTGCCTGCCTTGTGCCTTGATGCCTCCAAACCTGCTGTGATTCCGCACAGGTCCTAGTGCCTGCCTTGTGCCCTGCTGTAAGAGTGTGTCGCAAAATGATGCACTGCTGTAAGAGTGTGTTGCGAAATGATGCATGTCTAAAAAGTGTGTCACCAACATGAAAAGTTTGGAAAGCTCTGGGATAGAGCATCTCTTCATCTGTGGAATTACCTCCTTACAAATCATTGTAAGAACCCTGGTCGGTTATAGCAGAACTGTGACAGCATGAAAAGAAAACATTTCCCTCCAGATGGGGCCTCACTGCAGCTTCTGTTCTGAGTATAGAAACATACCAGACAACAAGTAGCTGCTGAGGGGGAGAGTGAAAGCTGACCCACTTGACAGGGCTGAATTGCCTTACATAGAAAGGACATATGCTTGAGCCAGCAGTCTAACTATAGGCAGCCTTAGAGGTTTCTTGATATAGTTAATGTAGCCCCTAATAAACATGCAAGACATTCCACAGGAAGCTGGCTGCTGCATGTTAAAATGGACCATGATGTCATAGGACTATTGATAACAGTACACAGTTTTAAAAACACAGACCCTGTTCATCGTCTAGCATGCATATAAGCAATTATGCACTTACCAATTGCCACAAATAATCTCCATTTGTAAAATATCCTGCTGGTTAATTATAGGAGAATGTCTATAAACAGTTTCTTTACAGTAAAAAAAAAAAAAAAAAGGTAAAGGTTTTCCCCCACACAGTTGTGTCCAACTCTAAGGGCCGGTGCTTATCTCTGTTTCTTAGCCAAAGAGCCTGCGCTGTCAAAGACGCTTCCGCGGTCATGTGGCTGGCATGACGCTCGCAGAACGTGGTACCTATTTATCTACTTGCATTTGCATGCTTCCGAATTGCTAGTTTGGCAAGAGCTGGAGCTAGTGCGGGAGCTCACTCCGTCACGCTGTGCTCGAGTCTCGAACCGCCGACCTTCCGATCGACAAGCCTGGCGTCTTAACCACTGAGCCATCGTGCCCCCTGGTACATATATTTACAGTACATATAGATTAATTTGATGTAGATAGACATTTTTGCCCCTAACTTGTCACCATGTAATTATCAGTAGAATAAAGAATATAGGTTAGGAATAAGGCTATCAATGACTTTCTGACAGCATTACTGTACCCAGATCAAAAGTATGATAGCATAACATTCAGCAGATGAAATTTTACCAGTATAGAGAGACAGACATGGAGGCAGCACTGACGCCCATGGTTAAGAAACCATCTTCGGACCTAGCTGATTTTACCAACTTTTTTTCGTTTATTTGTTTTGCTGCCTTCAAGTCAGCCTTGACTACCAATGACTGCCCAGACAAGTCCCTGCATTTTTCTTGGCAATATTTTCAGAAGTGGTTTGTCTTCTTCTACGGCTAAGACAGAGTGACTGGCCCAGAGTCACCCATTGTGCCAAAGGCAAGATTAGAACTGACAGTCTCCTAGTTTCTAGCCTGGTGTCTTTTAACTGCTACACCAAACTGGCTTCAGCATAATACATAGCTAAGCTAGTGGAGAAGGAAATGGCTATGCAGCTACAGAAGGTCTTAGATGAAACAGAGGACCTTTTCAGTTTGGATTTAAACCTGGATTTGGCATAGAGGTAGGCTTGCTGGCTCTGATAATTGAGCTATGCTGGGAGAGACCCTGGTGAGTGATTCTGTTAACACTCCTGAATCTCTTGCTGTCTTTTAATATCCTTGTTTATACTGTTGCACTTCCCCGATCAGATTTGCAGTCTGGAGGTTCTATTGGGATCCAGCACTGATGCTGGACAGACAAGTAATTTAGGTGGGAAAGAAGGCTTTTTATAAGATTTGTTCAGTAAATCAACTGCAGATTAATGTAGCCCCTAATAAATACCTAGAGGAGAGACCTGGTCTTGGTGACTCATGTGCTGGTAAATATAAAAGTTGGATTACTGTAATCTGCATAATGTGCTTTTTGTAGGGTGGCCAATAAAGATGGCCCAGAATTTGGCAGCAAGGAGAGGGAATAGAGCCTCTTGAAGGCCTCACATGGCCCCCATATTGAAATAGCTTCACTGGTTGCTGGTTTTTCAAGTCCAGTTTAAGATGCTTGGGGCCAATCCTGCTTTTTTTCACCTATCTCTATTCAGGCTGATTATTATAAAGCAGAGTAGAAAATTAAGAACTAATAATATTTCTCATTGCTGTTCCTCTGGCCTCTCCATCCCTTTCACATGGTGTCTGGAATTTCAGAGTGCAAGAATTGTTCTGATTTGTCCCTGGCTTTGTGTAAATGACTCCAGAAGCTTTCTCTGAAGAATAATAAATATAAATAAATTTAAGTAAATATTTAAATATTTAAGTACATAAATATTATTGGTAATTAAGCGTGTGTGTGCATGTATCACAAGGATTATCAGATGATTCTATGAAACCTTCTTAAAAAAAAGTTAAAAGGAAAAAAGTAGAGATCAGAATGAAATCCTAGTTAACTACTTCAGTATTTCTGCTTAATTAGGAAATGTTGCTGTGTTTAAAGACCTTGACACAGAGAGAAAATTACTGGATATAATTGATCCTCTTATTTGAAAACTATACCCCCATTGGATTTGATGAAACTGTTCCCAGCTTTTAAATGTTGCCTCTGTGACAGATCAATTTGATGTGGAATACAGCGATATGAATTAAATATTTGTTTCGTTTTTTATAAAGACCATCAAATGGGCATATGAAGAAATTTGTATCACAGTTGCTGCTTCTTAAGTTTTGTATTTTTACTTCAATGCCATTTGTTTTTGTTGATGGAAACACAAGTAATAAACTCAGGTACATACATGAATGTGTTAGAGAGGAACTAGAGAGGGAATTGTGTTCAGCCTTATCTTTAGCCTACAGTGCTGGTAATGGATCTAGAACAACCATGGAGGGAAAAAGAGGAAACAAGAGAAACATTCAGGAGTATGTACGAATTAGTACTAATGTGCTAATTGTACTCAATCTGTCAGCTATATCATAGGAGGGAATTGAGTCAAATCACATGGTTAGATAAAAGCAAGCAGGATTCAGATCTGGTTCTGGTACAATCTTGGAAAGCAAGTGCAGCTGTTCTCTGTCTGGTGGTGGAGGTACTCCTGAATAAAATTTGCTGCATGGGGGGAGGGGGTATAAAGTAGCTGCTGATCTTCTCCCCAGTTTTTCCTAGACAGGTTCTTTTTATTTTCTATCTTCCTTCCAACACTCTTAGGATTCTCCTTCCATTTCTTTAGAGAAAACTTCTAAATTCCCTATTGAAGCACTAACTGTCAAAAAAGACTGTGCTCCAAAGATCTTATAGGTGGCTTCTGGACAGGACTTCCAATAGAAAAAATATTTCTTTCTATGAATAACCTGCTGCAGTTAACTGACATGTGTGTGTCCGTGTGTCTGTAAAGAAGATTCTGAAGGACATGAATAAGGGAGTCACGCTCTTTCATCGGGTCCTTAGTTCTATGGGCTTCCTCTGGCTTGAAACTGATGAAGTACTTCCACTGAAACTGCATAAGAAACAACAACCTAGTAATAGTAAATCACTCTTTAATTCATTAAAATAAAAATAAATATTGCACCTATCACTCACCCCAATTGGGATTCAAGAATTTGGGAAGGAAATATTTACTGCTTTTCATGGTTGACCCAACTTCCTAAGGACAGAGAAATTTGCATATATATTTATCACCTCTGAAGCAAATCACCCACAATAGGGAGCTACAGGGTGAACTGAGCATTACTGTGCCCTATCACCACTCTTCTGCTTCTCCTGTTTTCAGAGTACAGTAGTTGCAATTGTGTTGAATATTGTGCATTAACATCTCAAGACAATGGGTGGTGTGCAAGAAACTTAAATGGTGATCTAATAATATAAACAATAACTTATTAAAATAAAATAAGATTGATAGGTTGTGTGACCCAGAACTATACCATCTTTCTCAGTAATGAAAAAAGTGCTTCCATCTGATGTGCAATAAATAGCTGTGAGAAAACCCAACCTAACAACCTCTAGTCATAGTCCATCAAGCCTAAAGCTGCTGACAGTAGTTGACCAATATCAGCTAAGAATTCACAGCAACTTTTCCCATTTTAGGACTGCCTGCCTAATAAACAAGCTTGCTTTCAGTTCTTTTAGGATGCTTTTATATCACAACTGGCCTGCATGAGTTGGCATTTTAGACCTGGGATCCCCAATATGGCGTCTGGAGGTATCAATGTGAACACCTCTCTTCTCTTCCTGATTTTCTTATGTTAAATGTTTATTTCAACTAAAAAAATGCTGCCATACTGCAAAGCAATAGGGAAGATAAGAATATAGTCATTCTGAACATCAGGAGATTTTTCTGTACATAATTCAAGGCTTCACACAACAATAAAGGTAAAGGTAAAGGTTCCCCCCACACATTTGTGCAGCCATGTCCGACTCTAGGGGCCGGTGCTCATCTCCGTTTGTTAGCCAAAGAGCCAGCGTTGTCCGAAGATGCTTCCACGGTCAAGTGGCCACATGACGCGTGCGGAACACTGTTACCTACCCAACCGAAGTGGTACCTATTAATCTACTTGCATTTGCATGCTTTCGAATTGCTAGGTTGGCAAGAGCTGGGGCGAGTGTGGGAGCTCACTCCGTCACGTGGGGCTAGGGATTCGAACCTCCGAACTTGCAATCTTCCGATCGACAAGCCTGGCGTCTTACCCGCTGAGCCACCACGCCCCCCACACAACAATACACTGCTTTTAATTGAGAACAGTCTCTACATTGTTAATAAAATACGGGAACAAAATAGGAATTTTCTGAAATACCACAGATGCAACACACACACACACACACACACACACACACACACACACACACAGAACTTCTGCTTCAAAAGCAGTAATCTTTATAGTGTACTGCAGTAATCCAGTCCAGAAGCTTCCAAGACACAAATGATGGTATGCCTACATATCAGTCTTCTCGTAGTGGGTACAGATGGACTACCAAGCAAACCTGCTAAAATGTATTACAGTGGACATAACTTTGGACCTGAAGGACAACTGCTAAGTTCTAGAATAGCGAATCTGCAATCTGACAGACCTGGGCTTAGCACTTTGGGGATTCAATGGACAAGATCTGCTGAATGAGAGGGTTCCTGCAGTTTGTGCTGCCTTGTTCCTAGCCTGCTTTTCACTTCTATGGCTCACTTTGCTGCTTCTGGAGCTGCTCTGGCTCTTAGATCAGCCAAGTCAATCTAAGAGCCAGTGTTTCTGGCTCCGGCGCTCCCAAACATGATCCTCAACATCCATGTGGCCTCTCGTCTCTGCTGATTCAAGTTGTTTGAATGCTCACAGCTCATACTGCTTCGTGATCTTTGGCTAAAGCTTGAATGCCTTTTTCACATTTTTGGTACAATTATTTTGGGCCTTGAAAAATCCTATCCCTCAGTTAATGGGCTCTCAGCTTTAACAGACATCCCTTCGTCCCATTAGTTCCCATTCATCCATTAAACTGAAGGCTCACTGTACTGTAATTTACAGGTCTATCCTTGAGAGAAAGTAAGACTGTTCTCGCCTCCTTTTGCACTGTTGCTCTCCAGCAGTTCCTTAGACTGTGATCAGGTGGGTACTTTCTTTTACTCTGGGGTTTTTCAGTCGTGATTTATAGAATCTTAAAGTGTTATCTTGCTATTTCTATGTAATATAAAGCTGCCTCTGTGAATTATTACCATAGTGATGGCTGGGTGGCAGTGTAAGAAGATGCTGTAAATCACCAGTGAGGAACCCTTCATAATGTTTTGCTTTTCTGCTTTTCTGTTGGTTGTTTGTTTGTTTGTTTGCAGAACTGGAATGCAGAACACACACTTAAGTGTTTTATTGCAGAGGAAAACACCATATAGTATCTCCATATCACTGAGGGGATAATGAGAGGATATGTCCCATTTGCCTTGCTCACTTCTCTACCTTTTTCCACTCCCTGATCCTTTGTTCACTTCTGTTAATACAGTGGTAGCTGTGAGCATATAAAGTATTAGAAAGCATTGTCCAAACTGGAGCAAGAGCGATGGGACTAAGAGAGCTGACTGAAAGAAGGAAAAGAGACAGCAGCCAAGCAATACACACAAGGGAGTAGAATCAACTTCCTTTCTGCCCTTGTCACCAACTTTAAGATGTGTGGACTTCAATTCCCAGAATTCCCCAGCCAGCTTGCTGGGAGTTGAAGTCCACATATCTCAAAGTTGCCAAGGTTGAGAAACACTGGTCTTTGCATTCCTCTTGATCAATATGTAATCTGCTCTGCAAATCTACCCTACCAAGAGACTAATGAACATGGTTCCTACAGAACACCCCTTTCAGTTTGAAATTAGAAGGAAATGATAGCTAACTCAAAAAAGATAAAAGCACTATTGACAAACAAGCATGAAAGACAGGTGGACCTCTATTGGAAAATGAAGACATTTATATATGGGGGAGGGGAGGTTAAAATTGTTCCTAAGGTGGCAAAAATGGATACGCACCCTTTGAAAAACTGTCTGCCCTTTTGCAGCCTTCTCTCCATCAACACAGAATGGAGAGAACACAAGATCTCTTAGATCTTGCTTCCTTAGAAGCTCCTTGGATTTTCAGTGAATTCTGTTCATTTAACTGACCCTGTGCCCTATCCTTTCACCAATATAACTGGAAGGAAAAATTAAGGGCTGAAACATTGGGCCATATCAGACGGTATGTTAGGCTGGAAGGGCATAATTATTAGAACTCCCTCCACTCCCAAGGACCATTGGCTTATGCAGAATGGATTTATTTGTCTGGGTTATATTAGTGATGATGTCAGCCCAAGTAGGTAGACCAGACCAGGAAATCAACTCCACCTGCTTACATTCAGATTGGTTAGAATAACAGAATCTTGCAAGTCTGATTGTGCTTTTTCCTCCTCCTCCTCCTCCTCCTCCTCCTCCTCCTCCTCCTCCTCCTCCTCCTCCTCCTCCTCCTCCTCCTCCTCCTCCTCCTCCTCCTCCTCCTCCTCGTTCAGTGAATTAGGCAGGCATCTGCCTGAGTCACTTCTGAACGTTACCTGGACATTCTGGACTTAAAACATGCTTCAGCCCTTTGCCTTGGTTACCGTTCCTATACATCTCCATCAAGGTCATCTTCTTTACTCTTTACAAATGAAGATGTTTAGCAGGGCCTGGGTATATGCCTACAAATCTCTCCATGAAAGTAGGTATTACTGGAACAATATCTGAACAATAATTCCCATACAGTTCACCTACTGTTCTTTTACACATCAAGAGCAAAAAGACATAAATTTGGCAGCCACACTGACCTTTGCTTGCCACTTGATTTTTTTTTCTATTCTCACCACATTATATTAAAAGTTGACCCCCCCCCCTTTAATATATAGTTGAGCACATAAATGGAGAAAATTAACTTCTGATGGCATCTTTACAACAGGTACGGTTGTAAAGGGGTACAGTTCGCCATTCACAAACATATTAAAATCTAAGATTAGTATATCAAGACAATCCTAAGGAGATTTGTTTTAGTTCTAAAGCATGCTTTTTTTTTTAAAAAAAAATGCAAATAATTACCAAATAAGCTGAAGCTGATGGAAGGAGAATAAATCATCCCTCAACATAATTTCTATGCATATTAGTACACTATATTAATAAATAAACAAACAATAAATGAATAAAGTCCACAAATCACTTAAACCACAGAGACTGTATTTTGCTTAGATTTTAATTAGTTGTGGAGTTCCCTGCTTTTTACCACTAGAGGGCAATCTAGTCCATGAGATGCCCTTATTGTTCTTTGACAGTCTTTGACAATCCTCTCATCACTACCTTTCTTCATCCACTGAACCTTAAATTCTTGCTTTCTCAACATAAAAACAAAACATTCTGAAAGATTAGAGATGAGCCAGATGTATTCCAGTCTCTACAGTTAGTGGCAGCCTATTGCTTTGCATTAAAAACTCATGTGAACACTTATTTATTTATTTATTTATTTATTTTATTTATTTATTTAAATTTGTATCACTTGGAGAAACTTCAGTTTCTTGGCATTTTCTCAGTGTCGGATACATATAATTTAATTCTTTCTGAACAACAGCAAGCATTTATGTAAAAGTCCACAAATATTTCTAGCCTGCATTTTTCTTTTACTTGCTTGCTAAGAAGGCTAGCAATATTGTGCATTTCAAAAGTAGTCTCAGAACAATAAAAGTCCCCTTCTCGGCAACTGTGGAAATGCACGGCAGTACCCCAGTAGGTTAGTACATTGCTTTCTGCCCAGTAACTCAGTGGTGGAAAGGAAGTCCTGCTTCTGCTTCTTCTCCTTTGGCCTACTCCCCCATCTAACTGGGATTCTTTCTTACCTATGGCTGACTACTGGGGGAATGGTTCAATCCATCTCATCAGTCTGAGGTGTAATCAGGAAGAGCCCAGCCTGTGCTGATATCTAGCCTCCTCAGCCTGATAAGCTGAGGGGGCCAACACCGCTTGCTAGATACAATGTGTGTTGAATAAGTCATTTGAGAACATCAGCCTGTGATGAGGCAAAATGAGCCAGACTTATATATTTTTAAAAATTGTTATGGTACCCTTCAATATAAATATTCTCTTTTTTAATATAATTTTTACTGAAAATTTTTTTAACCAACTAAAAACCATAAAAGAAAATAAAGATAATAAAGAAAAATACATTTCTTTTCTTTGTTTTCTTTAATATAAATATTCTCAAGACAGTGGGAGCAGTACAAACAAAAGAGATGTTTATTTTAATAAATATTAAGAAGCAATGCCAAAATAGGCAATGCTAAATTAATAAGCCCAAATAGATTGAGTTCCAACAACGTGAGTTGTCAGGATGATCTGACAGATTCCTAGGTCAATGGTCAGCCTTTGCTGAAAGAACATCCTAGCCACTGAAGGACAATATTGGGGGAGATGGGCAGTAATACAAAATGAAATAATTAATAAAGGAAGGAAGGAAGGAAGGAAGGAAGGAAGGAAGGAAGGAAGGAAGGAAGGAAGGAAGGAAGGAAGGAATGAATATGGGCATATCTTGAAACATCTTGGCAATCAGTTCAGTAGGTTATAAATCCACCCTTATAAATAATACATCAATTCTATTCAGGATCAGATGGTGATGTGATTAGATTATTTCTTTACTTATTCATAAAATGTTTAAAGTGCCTGTATCTTAAAAGACTGTAGGTGCACAAGGAGCAATAGCAACAAGCTGGTGCAAACAATAAGTACACAGGAATACAATAGGCTGACCATATTTCCTTGAGACGAAAACGGGACATTGGGATGGCAAAAATGGGACGGGGTTAAACTTATGTAATATTCTGTATTCATGAAAAAGTAAGATGATAAAAAAAGTTTTAAAGAGTTTTTAAGATCCATTTGCTGGTCCTGAAACAGATTATTGTATATATAAAAATATTTTTGTTTTCATTAAAATGAAAAAGTTTTATTACATGAACATATTGATAAGGGACGTGGTGGCTCAGCGGGTAAGATGCCAGGCTTGTCGATCAGAAGATCGCAAGTTCAGAGGTTCGAATCCCTAGCCCCACATGATGGAGTGAGCTCCCGCACTAGCCCCAGCTCTTGCCAACCTAGCAATTCGAAAGCATGCAAATGCAAGTAGATGAATAGGTACCACTTCGGTGGGTAGGTAACAGCATTCCGCGTGCATCATGCCGGCCACATGACTGTGGAAGCATCTTTGGACAATGCTGGCTCTTTGGCTAACAAACAGAGATGAGCACCGGTCCCTAGAGTCAGACACGACTGCACAAATGTGCGGGGGGAACCTTTACGTTTACCTTATTGAGCTAACAATTATTCTTCAGTGACAGAACTCATACAAAAATTTAGGTAGACGTAGAGGGGGACTATATTTGACAGGAGGCGAATGGGGAAAGCACAGCTCACGGGCTATGTAACATCACGGATTGCAGGAAGGAGGGGAGGGGGGAGAGAAGAGAGGCAGGGAAGGGAGGATTCAAAAACTCCATGCCCCGCGAGGCTTCTCTTCCTTCTGCCTTCCCTCCTCCTCCTCCTGCTTTCTTTTCTCCCTCTTTCTGTCTCTCCCACAATCGCAAATGAAAGACTCTCTCTTGCCAAGCTGGAGAAATAATCAGTTTCACTCTTGAAAAAAGGAGGTGGGATCACATCCCGAACGCATTTTAATAAAACAAACAGAGAGCAGAGAGCGACCAGCTAAGAGCAGAGCTGAATCAATCTTGCCATGCCTGACATTTTGTTACTTTTTTAAAAAAACGGGACAAAATTGACATTTATATTAAAACGACGGGACGGTCGGGAAATGTGAAAAAAACGGTACTTTCCCATTTAAAATGGTACATATGGTCAGCCTAGAATACAATAAACCTAAAATTATAGTATTATCTTATGCTTGATAGTTACAGATTTGGTGCCACTAGCTACCAATCCGGTTCCAAAGACAGTCTGGAACAGTCAAGTTTTTACAAGCTTCCAGAAGGCCACGAGAGTGGGAGCCACTATTGCCTTGAGGGACAAGCTATTCCAGAGAAGGAGAACCCCCAGAAAAACTGGCTTCTTTGGGGCCCCCACCCACTGTACTTCTTGCAGGTAGGAACCATCAGCAGGCATTCTCCATTTGGATGGGTAGAGTCTATCTGCAACAGGGAATCTTGTAGGTGACCAGATCCTGAGCCACATGCAGCTTTATACGTAATTGCCAGCACCTTGAATTGCATTGGAAACAAACTGGTAGCCAGTGTCACTCCTGCGGCAGAGGTGTTACATGGCAGTAAAGAGGCTAACCCATAGATCATAGGGGCTACTGCATTTTGTACCTGTTGAAGTTTCCTGATGGTCTTCAAGAGCAGACCCATGTAAAGCAAATCACAGTAATTAATTAATTAATTAATTAGATTTATCACCGCCCATCTCCCCCAAGGGAGACTCTGGGCGGTTTACAAACAGATAATTGATACAGGAGATGAGAAAGATGTAAGTGACCGTATTCACTGTCCCCTGTTCTGGGTAAGGCAGGTTCTTCTGCCCTTAACAGGAACAAATGAAATACATTGCCTTTTATAATATTTTACTGAATATGGTGATCCCAGTAAAAATGGTGCTGTTCAGTAAACAGGTCGTAAAATGGTGCCATTTAGATTACTAAATTCAGGCTGAGGAGATCTGGATTCACCTTCTCACTCAGCCATGAAGCTCATACAGTAGGGTGATCTAGGGACAACAGCCCTTTCAGCCAGCCTGCCTCCAAGATGTAGCTGAATTATGTCTGCCTTAAGTTCCTTGAAGGAATAATAGGGTATAAAAATGATATACCATATACTACGAAGGGGAAGAAGGATGTTTTTGCTCAATTTACTGCTATGAACATGCAAGAAAAGGGAAATGTCTGAATTGGCTAAGCAACAGTAACACTCACGAAATGGTAAGAAATATGCTTTGAACTGAAGGGAGCCTGTAAGTACTGAATCGTGTTACAACAGCCATCTGGGAGGATGGAGTGATAGATATATGATCTTTGGGGCTGCTATGATAATTTTAATCTCTAGAATTCCTTGGCATGTAATTCTACTTTGAAAGTGTGAACAGAAAATTTGGTTCTATTTCATATTTGAAAGCATCTTTCCATGTGACAGTCATTGTGGGTTGAATAACTGGTCAACTCAAAATGTTGTGCTTGGGGTAGAAGAGCTTGCAATGGATTAACAGAGTCGAGTGGAACTTTAATGAGGGTAGGATGGAAAATAAATTTCATTGCCATACATGGAGGATAGGAGCCACTCGGCATTGACACCCTATTTCTGTACTCAGCCTGTCTGCCAGCTGGTAAGTGCTGATGCAAAGGTAACTGATCTCACGAAAAACATGGGTCCCTAAAGTAATGTCCATAAAGGAGCATTACTGGGTGAAGGCTTAAAAATAGATGCAGTCAATGTGATGCACCCATAATTGTCCTGAGACCAGCTCTACTCTTGGAACTGTGAAAGAAAGTGCTGAAAGAAAAGTGTAATATGAGTTTTAGTTTCCTGTGCAAGGACTACTCCCCTTCAGATTACCTTATGGAGCAGGTGAAAGTAGCAAGCTGTTTCTTAGGCTGGCATATGGTAAACCTTATATAGGTTCGGATGCCTTTCTATTTTTTAGTGAGCCAAAAAACCACTTCAGGAATGGCTACACTCTCCATCCTAGAATTGTCCATTTATTTTAGGGATTCTTTCTGGGAGAAAGATGCCGTGTGCAATTTGCAACACATGTTTTCTTTGAGCTTTTCACTACGAGATAAAAGCAAACAAATTTCTAAACAACCAAACCAAACCAAACCAAACCAAACCAAACCAAACCAAACCAAACCATTGTGTTCCAGAGCTACCAGCAAGCTATTCTGCAAAATTAGAAAAATCGTGGAGGAATAGATTGACTTTAACATCATGTTGATTTCTGGGAGAGTCTACAAGAGTCAGGCAAAAGTCTCCATAATTCTACATTAAAAGCCATTTTCAATTACTTCCTGAATATCATCATTACATTACATTATGAATGGTGATTTATTTTCATAATCCAGAAACCTAGAAGTACAGGAATCACAGAATATTTTGAGGAATAAGAAAGAGTTCATGGGACTGAAAAATACAAAAGTATTGAAGAAAACAAAACATGGCATAAGAATCCCACTTGATCCATTTTTACTACTGCTCCTTCTTGGATTGGAGCACAACTTGTTGACCAAGAGGTCTTGCTTCCTGAGACAAAATGGTGCACGCCTCTACTCTCCCACCTCTCCTGGTCATTTCACTTACAGATATGTGGTGGCTGAACTTACTTAGGGGCTAGAACTCAAGCTCCGTGGCACACAGACATGCAATTGTATGACTTCCTTCCTTTCACTTCTTTCACAATAAAGATGACACATTCTCTTTGACTGGAAAGGATACAGATTTAGGCAGTATTAATATGACTAATATCTAGTCTATTAAGGCTGATATAAAAATCACAAATGGGAACTTGATAGATCATTACAATCTTCATGACTGAAGTGCTAAAATGCAACGGGTTATTGTACTGATTCCCCACCATGATTTATCATGCATATAATGTTTAGACTTTGCTAAATTGATATAAGGTATAAAAATCAATATTTCACAGCCATCACATGCAGGGTACTCACATTTGCTTATCTAATTGTGCGTTAATGCTGTATATGTATCTGACAATATTGTGTTTAAACTCATAGAACAATACAATCCAGTACCAAAAAAAATTGTGTATCCAACACGACTTTTAAATCCAACTCCTAAATCAGTGCAATGGAGAATCTATGAGACTTAATAGAAACAATGGAAAAATTATTATTCTGCATGCTTGGGACAAATGTAATAGTTCAAGACAAAGATATGAAAGGGTCAGAAATACATTGCAGGATATATCATGTGTAGTACAGGGGAAAACAGGGAAGAACAACTGCAGTGTGTGATTAAGAAGATGAAAGTGCTTTGAGCCTTTGAGGATAATCACAAGCAGCTGTAAGATCTCAGAAGGCAACATGGCCTGTCCTGCAGGAAGCATACCAAGAAGCTGGAAGCCCTCAAGCGACCTTATGAACAGTGGTGAAAAATAGGATTGAGGGTATGAAGATCTATAACTGACCAGTAGAGCAGTGAATGTCGCATATTCATGGTATAGAAATTAAGTGTTTAGAGTCAACTAAAATTAAAGCTACAGGTGGCTCCCTGGATTACCAGAAGTTGTTTGGATGAAGCAGAAGCCCCATTCAGGCATCATGAGGTTTGGAGTGCTCTGAATAAACCTCGGCTTCTACTAGAGCTACTTAAATGATATCTGCAGGGGGAAAAGTGCATTCAGTTGAATTTATCAGAGGCCTGACTCATGTGGAAACCACAGTTCTCCATGCAGAAGGTTTTCTCCTGAATGCTTACAGGAGAAAAATATCACTTGAGAAATGTCATGCAGTAACAGCTGTAGGCTAGATTACTTTGATAATTTCAGTCTAATTCTGGTATAGGAACTATATTAGTCATCTTGATGGATGACCTTGGTCAGGAGAGATACAGGAAGAAGGCAATCTTGTTGATTTTCCCTGAACTTTCAGCAGCTTTTGCTAAACTAGCCCTGCAAATTGGGTGTAAGAGGTATATATCCGCATTGGAGTGCTTGATTGTGATTCAGTAGCATCTATGCTATGGCATCCTGCAAGGTTTCATATCATCACCCATGCTTTTTAACATCAATATTAAATTGCTGGGTGAAGTCATCAGAGAATATGAAGTGAGGTGCTATCAATATGTTGATTGTGCCCTGCATTATTTCCTCAAGTCATCTAAGTCAAGTGGGATTCTGTAGCTGCTGAATCTGTTTCTGGGCTCAGTAATGGGTTGGATTAGAGCCAGGGAGTTGAACTGGAATCCCAGGAAGCTGGTCCTTTGAATGAGAGGTTCATGTCCAATAATTGGGCCTGCACTTATTTTTGAATAAGCAGTTGTGTAAATTGGGAGTACTTTTTAATCCCTGTCCTCAGTTGCTTGAGATGCTTTTTATCAGCTTTGGCTGATGGAAAGCTGTGATTATTTCTCACTGTCAGGCAGAGATGCTCTTCCAGTAGCCTCTGAACTGGACTGGCATAATGTGTTGTATGTCCAGCAGTTCTTGGGTAAGATTTGGAAGTGCAAAATGGGGTGCTAAAATACTGATGCACCTAGATGTCCTTCCATAATACTGATTCTAAGGAGCTGCAATAGTTGGCTATTTCCTATTGGGCTCTGTTCTACATTCTGCTACTTGCCTACCTTTAAATCCCTAAATGGCTTCAATCTAAAATATCTGAAGCAATCTTTCTTACTATAGTAGTTTGCCTATGCCTTAAGATTTGCAGGGGAGACCTTGCCATTATTTTAATTGGGTAGTCTATCTTCTTTGTAGGTTTGTAGCCTTTACTGCTGCATCTTATTGTTTAGTTTTTAGGGGATTTTCTGGGATTCTATAATCATTTGTAGTGATACTATTTATTTCCTGACATCTGTTTCTTGAACAGTGATATAATTATTTTTATGACTACATCAAATAATTAACACTGTCATTGGCTTGAAAAAGCCTGTAGATGCCCTGGAAAAAGCCCACTGAAAAATTTTCTTAACCCTGCAGACAAAGTTTGAAAAAGAGTACTCCATGTGTTTGAATCTTGTAGCCTGGGAAATGCTACTTTCACTCTTTCTGTTTATTGGTCCATACAATTTATCATCTTCTGGGTAGCATATCTTTTCTTCCAAATTGACAACTGATCTTAACTGGGAAATAACATACAAGTATAGTTTTGTGGGGGGGGGCATGGTGGCTCAGCGGGTAAGACTCCAGGCTTGTCGATCGGAAGATTGCAAGTTCGGAGGTTCGAATCCCTAGTCCTGTGTGACGGAGTGAGCTCCCACACTCGCCCCAGCTCTTGCCAACCTAGCAATTCGAAAGCATGCAAATGCAAGTAGATAAATAGGTACCACTTCGGTGGGTAGGTAACAGCGTTCCGCGTGTGTCATGCCAGCCACATGACCGTGGAAGCATCTTTGGACAACGCTGGCTCTTCGGCTAACAAATGGAGATGAGCACCGGCCCCTAGAGTTGAACACGACTGCACAAATGTGCGAGGGGAACCTTTACAAAACCTATAGTTTTGTAAAACAGCTAAATAGTATTGCAGATTTTGAATGGTGAGCTGACTTTTTAAATTGTACAAGCTAAGGGACTGGAATCCTTAAATTAGAAGAGGCCTTTTAGATCACCTGCTGTAATTCAGATTATCCTGGAGTAATAACAGCATTAAAAATGTCTCTCCATCTCACATCATTTATTTGGCTACCTCTAACTACCTTGGTGTGTTTTCTCAAAGGAAGTAAAAAAATAATTAAAAAGTAGATTGGAAAAAAGGAATGGCTAGCATTCTCCTCAAGAGAATGTTTCCAAGAAGCTGAAAATAGCTGCTGCTTGTGATATATAATTAATTTGAATAGTGGTGTCTAGATATTCCAAAAAGTATATCTAGAAATTTGTGCTGTGAGCTGCCCAAAGTCATTTGGAGTCAGGCAGTGTCCAAGTTAAATAAATGAAGGAAGGAATAAATATTTAAAGGGAATAGAGTGTTAAAAGTAAAATCAATCAACTTAGGTGATGAAATGTATTTTTCTCCAATGCATGTGAATATATAATAAATATGGAGGGAGTAAGGTAAAAATAATGGTTAGATTAGCATATTGTGTCTGTGTGTGTTTAAATCCCTGTACTCCTTTTTGCTCTGCCCTAAACTTTCTCCTCCCCCTCTTCTGTCATGAACTTCTCAGCCTTGTCATATTACTCACCAGCTGTGTAACAGAACCCCTTCAGCTGTTTTGATGTACAAGGGGTTAGCATATCTAAGCATCGTCCTGTCCTTTGGAAACCTTGTGCCCAAATATTGGACCCAAGGAAGACAGATCCCAGGCTGCTGTAGTGGTTAATATGTTGGATTAAGATTAGGGAGACCCAGATTCAAGTCTACTCTCAGCCATGGATACTCCCTGGGTGACTTTGGGCCCTTCACTCTCCTTCACCCTAACCTACTTAATAGGGTTGCTTTTGGGGGCAAAAACTTTGGAGGAGGTGGTACTGTGTACTCAACTTGAGCTCCTGAAGGAAATATGTGACATGCATCTAAAAAATAAATAAGTATGTTAACCATTTAAGCTGTGGTGAACTATTTGAGATGTTACATCTATAGTTCCTTTTCCCAGACTTTATCTTTGACTTCAAGGTCCAAATTACTGTTGCTGTTTTTTAATCCTTCTCTTTTGGTAATCGATATCATAGGCGACAAATGGGAGATATTCCTGGTTTGAAATCCTAAAGCTAGCATCATGATACACACATCATCTGCTGTACTTAATTTACAGTATATCCAAACTCATGGATGTGCCCAAATAGACAATAGTTATTATATTCAAGGTTTGCTTCTATAACTACTTGTTATGGAATTTACAACATCCCCGTGTTTCTGATTAAACCCATTTAATGTTCCCATTTAATTCTCTTTGTGCCAGCCATGCTGCTGAAGAAGAGACCACCTGAACTAATCAACCCAATTTCATGACCCTCCAAAAATCCTCCTTCTCACCATCCTCCGGTCTTTTTAAAGAGCTTAATTTAACTCAGCACCACTATCATAGCAGGTGAAAGCAATTGGTAAGGGCAGAAAAATCTAACTTACCATTTTCGTGGTGCAGACCCTGGAAGAATTGTAATAGAAGTGTGTAGGGATGGGACATTTAGCTTTGGAGGGTATGGCTCCAGGATTACTTTTTTTTCCCCACCGCCAAGATTCCTAGTCATTCTCTTGTTACAGGAAGAACGGCTCAAGGCCAAGGCTGCACATTCCATTTCACACGTGCTGTTGGGAAAGGCTGATCCCTCCAGGCATGTCTACTAATTCTGAAAACATGGCTGAGCACAGCGCTGGCAAGCTGCAAATCCCATTGGGAATGTTTTTAGAAACACATTAATTCCTGAGCTCAATCAGAGCAGGTTAAAGTCTCTGGTTGCTTCTTCACAGTTTTGGAGTTGTACCACAAACAAAGGAGGGTTTTTGCCATCCTATCAAACACTGTGGGAGAGACTTCTGAATTGGCTCAGGGCTTCAACAAAATCAAACCAAAGACATTCTTCTGGTTTTCTAAATGATTCCCTTTTCCTGAATTGGACCTAGGAACATTTGTGAGAAATAGGTTTAACCTGTGCTCCTATAATATTAGTGGAAATAAACCCTTAAGGAGAAAGGCTCCTGACTTTGATACTTTAAGTTAGTTGCTTCAGACTTTCGTTATTTCTCTGTACTGATTTATTCTACATCTGGCATACATAATTTCATCGTCACTGACAAAGTCCAAAAGAATTTCACCCTGATTTCAAGACAAACAGAATCTCACCTTTTGGCTTAAAATGAAGCAAACATTGGCATTTGTAGCTGTTCAAAACAGAATTAATGAATTCAGATTTTCAAAACCTTTTAGTTCAGGATTCGCTATGGGTGTCTATTAAAAAAAAAACCAGATCTTCAGGGAACCTTGAAATCTGTATATGTTCCAGGAGCATATATAAGGATATTTAGCTTAGAATTAATGTCCATTCTGCTGCATTAATTCTGTAGTTACCATTTTCTGAAATAGCTGATAACCAAATTGGGTATATACAGTAACTCACAAATAAGAACATGGTAGTGTAAATTATAGTCCAAGTCCCACCTTGCTTCCACCAAGTTGTGTAGAAGAACACAAAGGGGATATCTACCCATTAAATGCACTCCTATGGGTGCCTGAAATACACACAAAGTTTCAGATTTTCTGCACAACTATTTCTTGCAAATTGCAGATCATGGATTATTCAGCAAGTATAATTGTATTTTTATTAATTATATAAAAATATTAATTATATAAAAAAGGGGCGTGGTGGCTCAGCAGGTAAGACGCCAGGCTTGTCGATCGGAAGATCGCAAGTTCGGAGGTTCGAATCCCTAGCCCCGCGTGACGGAGTGAGCTCCCACACTAGCCCCAGCTCTTGCCAACCTAGCAATTCGAAAGCATGCAAATGCAAGTAGATGAATAGGTACCACTTCGGTGGGTAGGTAACAGCGTTCCGCGCGCCTCATGTGGCCACATGACCATGGAAGCGTCTTCGGACAACGCTGGCTCTTCGGCTAACAAACGGAGATGAGCACCGGCCCCTAGAGTCGGACACGACTGCACAAATGTGCAGGGGGAACCTTTACCTTATAATTGTATTTGCAAGCATGCTGCAGAACCCGCCAATAGTGCTTATCTGTGCAGTTCTGTGAGGTGGGAATAAAGTCATGTGATTGAAGCCCTGCACTTTTGATCACAGGATTGTGGCTGCCATCTTGACTTTCTTGAAAGATGTCCCTGTATCTGAGGAGAACTGAATTTCAGGAAGCATGTGAAAAGCAGCTGCCCTTTACACTTATGGGGCTGTTGTGAAGATAAAATGGGGGAGGCGATAGCCAGATGTGTGTTCTTTAAAGTCTCCTTTGAGTCAAATTCAGCTTTATGTGACTTGGTGAAGACTCTGTAGTTTCCTTGGCAATTATATGGAAATGGTTTGCTATTGTCTTCTGGATTTTTTTTTTTAAATTCACAATCTAGCCTACAGCCTTGGTATTTCTTGGTAGTCTCCAACCGAAGTATTAACAGGCCTAACCCTGCTTAGTTATTTGAGATGAGCCAAAGTCATCTGGATATGGAGGAAAGGCTGTATAAATTCAAAGTATTAAAACATACAAATATCTTTAAATCTCCCCGTTTAAATCAGGTTCAGGGTTTGGGAACTCAACTTGCTGCCTAAAAATGATATTTAAATGTTAAAATCTGTCTGCACTGAAGCCTTCATAGTTTATAATTAGAAACATACGATTTCTTTAAATGCTTTGATATCCTTGATTCAAAATTCCAGCATTAAAACACCATGAAGAGAAAACTACAAATTTTCTGAGGTGAAGTTCACAATGGAACAATATCAACAACCACCACCATGCCCCGCCCCCTTAGGAATTCTATAGCTGTGCTTCATTCACAAGAGACAATAAGCAATAATAGCTGGACTTTGTTGACACTGGATAGGAAGCATGTACATAGCTTGCTCAGGCTTTGCCCACATTGTAGAGTGGATCATCTGGATGCCTTGCATTATGTTGGAAGCCAAACACTGGAGTGCTAAACGTCCTTGTTATGCGAATACCTCCCTCTTTAATAGAGACTGAGGCATTAGAAATATCCTCAAACAATTCTCTCTCTCCGTGGAATCTATTCCAACAGGGATGCCTTTGGCTGATTCACATCACAGATAGAGCCAGAATATGCACACCCGTGATCCTTGTTGGCCTTAGAACAATGAACAAAAGCATAAACATTGACGTGCTAATTGAAAGTGGCAGCCAATGCATTTGGAGGCCACCCTATCTACTAACGCCTAAAATGCCTGACAAGGTAGCTTAGCCGTTTTCCCTGGGCATTTCTTTTCAAGGATGTTGTGCATATGCCATCTTCCTCTGGCATTAGAAAGTTGCTTTTCTATATTTGTTCAAAGCATAGAATGAAAAGCCTTCCTATTATGAAATTATGAAAGTAGGCTGTTGGGTATATAAATGGAAGGAGTGGGGAAGCAAAGGGGTTTGTGAAGAGAATCTTGTTGCATTAAGGGTTTTTAAAAAAAAACTTGAGGAGGAAACATCTTTTTAAAAAAAATCCAGAAAATTATGACTGGAAGAACCTGTGGGAATCACCTTGGGAGACAAGGCGAAGAGACGCAGCCAAGGGAATGGTCAGATAAGAGGCAGCTGAGTCCGCAGCAGGAATGTGGGCGGGGCAAGTGGCTCAGAAGGGACCATCCCTAGTTTTGTGGGCTGTAAAGGGGACGGGGGAGAAATGTACTTTCAGACTTGCAAGATTCTGTTAATGTAGCCTTACAATAAAGTAGAATTAGCTCATCTGGTCGTGTTTCCTGTCTGGTCTACCTCGTAAGGCTGACAGAATCCAGCATAAACTGTTCTCTTAATGTCTAAAGGTTAATATAAACACCTCTAAACATAATAAGATTATTTTAATGTAGCGACAATTCCCAAAGTTCATTCTGTGGCAGGCTAATATCCCATCTATAATCCTTTTTCAAATTTAATACCTGAGATTAATGGAATCCAAGTAATTTTGCTTGGATTTAGCAATAGAGTTCATCTTTGTATGTGATTTTTCCATCAAAACACCCAAGGTAGTCAGGGCACTATATCTAGGTTTAGTGTACTTTCCAGCAGTGAAGTGGTGAGACAAAGATCATGCTCGGAAGGTTTGCACAAACAATGCTGGGGCACACACAGACTTTTACACTCTTTCAAAACTTGCTCCTGGTTTGCTGACTCCTAGAGTTTTGTGCAGACAAAAGGGGACTGGATTTAAATAGCTAAAGCTGTGCTCCCTCAGGCGAAGGAAAAAGGAGGATTTTGCTATCGTAACAAAACTTGTTCCCTCTCTACCTGTTTGGCTGCACAACAAACATTACTTTGTGATTTGTGACATCTTTCAACCACCGAGTTACCAATGAACAAGTAGACAATATAGATTATGTGCCTCTGCCCAATTTTCACAAATGCCCTCCTTAGCTTCCCCAGTGAATCTCTTTTGCATCTGTCAAAATATCAAGCAAGCCCAATGAAGCTGAACAATTGGGATGTGCCAATAAGCATGATTCCGTGGTAGAAATTATACTAGTTCCCTTTGGTAGCTTATTTTAGACATTATCTGAATTTACTTGGACTCCAGGGTCAAGTCCAAACAGAAAAGAGTATTGATACAAGTAGAAGAATTTCTATCTATGCTAGACACGTTATAATTTCCAAATTGTTCCAGTGTTTTTGAAATTCATTTGTCTCACCATCTTTCAAGTTGACTAATGCGATATACACTTCAATGGCCCAGCAACTTACTTTCTAAGATTGTCATGGAATTTCAATAGTTTCTCACATTATATAATTAATCTCACAACACATGGACAGACTCAACCATACTTTCAACTGGGAAACTGTGAGCATCTTAAACCAAGCCAAATCCAAAAATGCTAGAGGATTCCTGGAAGCTTGGCACTCAGACAAAGCAGCCATCAACAGACACATAGAGATAAACAACAATTACATACCATTCATAAGAGACAATAAAAAAAGCCAGAAGACCAGAACACCTCCTTGCCAGCAATCAATACCCAGATATGCAAAGATTAACACCAGGATTAGCACCAGAGGAACAATCAAACAGCACAATATACCCTAATCAAGGAACTATTAACTCAGTCAATCAACCAAGCAGCAAACAACAGCCCAATCAAGGAACTCCTAAGAGGAGAACAACACCTCCACCAACACAAGCAGGACAAGCCATAAACAGAGAGCAAGTCCCACTCCCTTTTTTCACTGAAGATGTTGCCTAGTCTGGCAATGAAACGTCTGCAAGAAAACAAGAAGGCTCAGGAAGCCATTGATAGAATGTTATTCAAGAGATTTGGGCCTTGAATTCAGGTATGATAGATTTGAAGTCTAAAAATGAAGAAAAAATTACCTGCATGCCTGGATTTTCCTTCTTCTACTTTTATCTAGCCTGCATGTCTGGACAAAAGTCAAGGTGTTTTATACAAACAGATTAGAAATAGCTTCTCTTATTGAACCCCTCACTGTGA
Source organism: Charina bottae (assembly GCA_023362775.1). NCBI lineage: Eukaryota > Metazoa > Chordata > Lepidosauria > Squamata > Charinaidae > Charina > Charina bottae. Next base: position 120,530,244 of record JALMGJ010000002.1, read on the forward strand.
AGATTAATATGAGAAGAAAAATGAGGTAAGGGCACACACTTATTCCTATTGTCATCCTGATACAAACTGGGAGAGTGTTGCTCAAAGGTTTCAACAGCCGTGGAGCTTTTTCATGTGCTAAGCATGTGAGGAGCACCATTGAGTCTAGAATTGGAGAAGCCACAGGCCCGATCCTACTGATCTGAAATTCCAGTGGTCTGGATGCTAATTCCTTGATCATAAAAAAAGAGGGACAGATTCAGATTCAGGTGATGGTCTAAACTGACATGCAGTGTTTGTATAATGCACTGAACCACAAGTTAGCCAGCCACATTTTAATTTAGTGCCACAGCCACCCCCAAAACTAGTGGGATATTTGACTTTGTTTTTGTGAAACTAATGCATCAGTGTCTGGCTCGATGAAAGTGGTTGCAATTCTCAGTGAGTTCTCAAGGTGCTCGTCAGAAATTTTAATTCTAATTTTACTCTTTGTGTGCTTCATCCTTGAAAATAGTTGCTCACAAATGTACATGCTGCCAAAAAGCGATGTCATGAATAAGGCGTGATTGTGAAGCGAGGGATATTTTTCTCTGGGAAGATAGGTCTTATAAAAGTCCAGTAGAGAGACATGATCAAATTTTTCTTTGAGTTGAATGTCTGATTGCAACTATATGCATTCCATTTGAAAATTTGGAGGTAATGTAATTATGTCGACTGAAAATGGACTCGAAAATATACCAAAATATTGATGATTTTTCCGGAAACCTTGAAACCTGTTCTCAAGTTCCTGTATCAAACTGAAAAGCATGGCTGCATATTTCTCGCTGTTCACAGGACTGTGTTTAGCCAACGTATTAAAATGTATAAAATTATTTTCCATAATTTGAGCTTGCCATACTTTAAGTTTCATTTCAAACACTGTTATGGTTTGAAACATTGCAGTGATAAGTTGGTTTTCACCTTGAAGACTCATGTTTAACTCATTTAAATGAGCGGTCACATCCACCAGAAATGCTAAATCTGTGAGCTATTTTTCATCTTCAAGTTCTGGCACAAATTTTCTTTTTGATTCCATAAACGACTTGATTTCATTTCACAAATCATAACATCTTTTCAGCATTTTACCCCGACTTAGCCACCTTCCTTCAGAAAAGTAAATGATGTCCCCATAATCAGCATCCATACTTTTAAGGAACTCCTGGAATTGGCGATGATTCAATCCCTTGACCCTTATGAAATTCACTGCTTTGATGACAATTTGCATGACATTATCCATTTTTTTGTGCATAAATTTTCTTGATGTAGAATGCAGTGATACTTCATCAAATCTGAGTTGCCGGCGGCACTTGCATCATCTTCTATCAATTTTGTAAGTCCCTCACTTTTACCAACCATTGCCGGGGCGCCATCAGTAGATATACCAGATATGTTGACAATGGTTAAAGAAAATCACTTTAATGTCATTTTTACTGCTTCGTACAAATCAAGAGATTTAGTTGTGTCTTTTAATGGCACCAAAGAAGCCATTTCTTCAGTGACATTATATTCATTATCAATGCCTCTAATAAAAATGGCAAGTTGAGCTGTATCTGTAGCATCAGTACTTTCATCGATGGTTGTTGTGGGTTTTCCGGGCTGTGTGGCTGTTTTCTGCCAGAACACGGCCACACAGCCCGGAAAACCCACAACAACCATCGGATTCCGGCCGTGAAAGCCTTCGACTATACATAGTACTTTCATCCATCACCAAAGCATAAAATTTGAAATTAGCAGCTTTACTCTTCAAACCTCTTTTGATAGATTTTCCTATTTCTTCAATTTGCCTGGCTATAGTCTGGTGAGACAAACTGATTCTAGAAAAATCACTTTTTTTATCAGTTCAAATTATATCTGCCATGCTTTCCATACATTGCTTAATACACTCACCATCGGTAAATGGTTTTGATTTTTTTGCAATCAGATTTGCTACCAAATAATTAGCTCTTATAATAGAATCCTTAATATTTGTCTCGACAAAAAAATACTCATCTGTCCATTTTTCATTGAATACTCTTCCTTCATCCGTGATTTTTCTTTTTTTCTTTTCTTTTTTGGGTTCTGTTTTCTGTTGAAATGACGTTGAAGCCATGCTGGAATAAATTTATTTAGGAATAAATATAAATAATAAATAAATATATATTTTTAAGAAATAACACAACAAGCCCATCGTAAATTGTTAGGTAGGCAAATAAACAAAGCAAAGTTTAATAATCAAATAAGAGTGTAAAATGGGTGAACTTAGGGGCACCCAACACTACATGCACGACTGCATTCTGGAGCAGTTGTAACGTGGGTGGTCCTTAAGGGCAGCCCCATGGAGAGCACATTGCAGTAATCCAAATGAGTTGTAGCTAAAACACCATCATCTGAGCAAAAAAGTGTTGGAGTAAATTTATATTTCACTGCTGCCATGGTAGATCTCAAAAAACTTCAGCTGCTCTCAGACAAATGTTTATTGTGTAATTGTCCTTCAACATCAGACCCATAGTATTGACATCATTGCGTACCCTTGAACCTTCTTGATCTCCACTGCTAAAGATCCAGCAAAAGCTGTTTTCTAGCACCAAACAAGATGTCGGGGACATAGAGGAGCTAAATTTGTGAAGTGCATTGTGGCTTAGTTCCCCATTTTTCTACTTTTGATATACACACTTTCACACTTTCTCCCCGAAGGAGACCTCCAGCGCTGCGTCTCCCAAACCCCTCCTTTGGGAGGAGAGGGCTGGGTAGGCAGCCCCCCACCCTGGTTTCCCCACGTGGGGACCCCTCCCCGGCCTCGCCTCCCTGGACGGCTGCAGTGCGGGCAGCCCTGGAAAGGAGGAAAGGAGGGCTGATCCCTTTCTAGCCAAAAGGGATCGGCCCTAAATTCCTTCTTCTGCCCTCCCCGGAGACCTCCAGTGCTGCGTCTCCCAAACCCCTCCTTCGGGAGGAGAGGGCTGGGCAGGCAGCCCACTGCCCTGGCTTCCAGGTGCAGAGATTTATAGGCTAAGCCTCGCCAGCCCCGCCAGGAAAAGAAAGCAGCCCACCTCATGCTTCTTGCCCATTGCTGCAAATGCCTGATGGCAATCCAGGGCTGGCCAATCGGCGACTCGCTTCTCTACCTTGTGGCTCGCAGTGCACCTGCCGCCCTTCCCGGGCCTCCTCTTTCTTTGACGCCCAAATCTGCCCTCTGCCGCGTACGCCCTACCCCACACCTTCCCTTGGCTGCTGCCACCTGCCAGGCCGATCGCAAAGTACGAGTTGCGAAAAAAATAGCAAAATAATGTTTTGGGGCCGCATTACTAGCTGTTTAGGGCCGCATGTGGCCCGTGGGCTGTGGGTTGGACACTCCTGTTCTAAATTATGGTCAAGGCCCTTGATGATCAAGGAAATCATCTACCATGATAATATTATACTTAGCAAATAATAAGCTAGTGTCCCATTTATCACTAAACATGAAACATGAAATCACTACTAGCCTTTTTCAGCTTCTTTTAGAAAGATTGCAGCAAGAACACTTACAGCCCCTCTCAAAGAAATCAAATCTGCTTGGCATTTGAGAGCTAAAGGTCACACCGTGTTTCTAAGCAACACATTTCCTAGATATTAATTTTCACTTTTTACAGGCACAGAAGGTTGACAAGAAGTCATTTTAAAGCCCTATTACTGGACATTTTCTTGCATGTGAAGATAAGCCTGAAAGAAATCTTCCTATCCTTTTCATTCAACGTTCAATATTCTTTATTATTACACGAGCAGGAAACTAGCCATCATTCATCTAACATGTATTAGAAGATGTGTGACCAAAGAAGGCTGTAAGCATTATAGCACAGCAGCAAGATCTATTCAAAGGAGAGGTCTGCAAGCACTGGAGATGAGCTATATGAGAGTATCATTTCTTTAAATGAACCTGTAAGGTATAAAACAAATGGATAAATCCCAGGGTTCTTATATTTGGCCCAGATCATATTCCTTCTGCAGCTGGCAGACATGTGCTGTGTTCACTCACTCTCCTGAGAGCCCCAACACCCATCAGAAGTAATAACAAGTCAGCGAAATAGAAGCTGTTTATGCCCGAAACCTTACCCTGGGAAGCATTGACAATTGCACATGTAAAAATAGCTTGACTGAACTTCTAGTTCCTTCAAGACGTGCTTGTAAAGGAACTGCTGGTCCCAGGATAGGAGTACATACTTAGATAGGAAATGGGGTCCCTCTGCTAAGGGCACAGTATCTTTTGCTGGGGATCTCTTAAACATGGATGTAGAGGTTCTTGCAGTCATAGCTCAGGCTGAGATGAGGATCACCTCTTCCTCATCTTGCCCAGTTTGTTGCTTAGGTTGGAATGCAGAGAAGTACAAATGTATACTTTTGATTTCACAGGATAACACTGTGAAGATGGTAAACCAGACGTTGTGGCTAGTTTATGTCATCCTGAAGGGACTGAGTCAGCATTTCAAAGTCCAAAATAGCAATACCCAATATAAAATATGAAAACAAGGGACAATTTCTTATGTCCTGTATAACTTGATTGTAGGCTACGCACAGACTTTTTAAAAATAAGCCACCAATAATCAGTGCCAGTAAAAAGTGTTCCACATTAGCAGCTTTGTACTGTAAGCATGTTTGGTAAGTATGTTGTGAGTATTGCTTTTGCAGTTGCTTCGCATACAGGTTTCTCAGGAGACAGGTAAGGTGGTCTGGTACTCCCATCTCTTTAAGAATTGGCCACAGTTTGTTGTGATCCACACAATCAAAGGCTTTAGCGTAGTCAATGAAGCAGAAGTAGATGTTTTTCTGGAACTCTCTTGCTTTTTCCATGATCCAGCGAATGTTGGCAATCTGATCTCTATATTGTGTTTGGCAGCAGCCAAAATGTCCTTTAAACTCATATATTCTCTCTCTTTCTCTATAGTGGTTTATATATGCTAGAGAGAGAGAGAGAGGAAGCTGTCCTATATCTGGTTATCCCTCTGGGCCACCCGCTGTCCACTAGGGCTGTGCATGCTTCAGAAATGGTGCAGAAGCACATCACACCTCATACTGCTGCTACTCATTGAAGCAGACGGTCTTTTTCTGGCTTCTGGATGACTGAGAAACACAAGGAATCTGCATTATCAGTTTTATTAAGAGCCTTAAAGCAGACACTGCGTTTTTCAGGGTCATGCAGACGTTGGGAACAGAAGTGGCCACCTGAATGCTAGAATAGTAAGAACTGGGAAACTTCTGCATTTTGTCTAAATTGATGAAGAACACGTAGCAAATGCTTGTTTTCACTAGTAATAATGCTGAAAGTCCTTCTAGTTTTGATTTTAATGCCTAAACTGAGGTTGAGCTTTTTGGAGAAACTTACTGCCTGACCAGCAAAGTACACTGATGCAAAATGGAGAGAATGGGTACCCTGTATCAGGTTCCTGAATCACTTGCTCTTTGTATTTGTGCAGGAAGGTTCAAGAAGGGCAAAGCAGGACAGAATTAACCCTCTAATCCTCCTAGAGAAGCTGGCTTTATCTCTTATTACAAAATGGCTTATGAGCTTCAAACCCCACAACTAAATAATAGGTTATTGATCCTTGAAAATGCACACAAGAAGACTAACCAAACAAAACTGAATTTCATTTCTTCCTTTAAAGAGGTATATGGAGATTTGGATTTTCTTTAAATTAGACAAAATATTTAAAAGCCTGGTCCTGTTGTTTGGGAATGAAAAACTCGGGTTGTTCTTCCAAAGGTCACCTCTTTTGCCACCTGTGCAACTGCTGTATCCTCTTAGGTCTCACTCTGGCCTGACCATCTTTCATCTCATGACATTGTAATTTCAAAGCATGTCAGCTCCTCTGAGTGTTTATCTTCCTTGTGGGTAAAACACTGACCTGCCTAAGCCATCCGCTAGAATAACGTTGAGAATGGACACACTGAAAGAAGCTTAGTGTCTGTGTGGAGATTAAATGTTTTGCTGGGCAACTGAAAAGCAGCCATTCCCCCTAGAAGGAGCTGCCTTTCAAGTGCAACTGACTCGACTTTTGAGACACGTTCTGCTGTTCATTACAGCTGGATATATTGGTACAGCACTAGTATTTCCTGCAATAAACACACGAAGTGTGAGGGAAAACATGTTCCATTAAACACTTGTGAATAAGTGTTGGGGACTGCAACCTGTCATTGGCCATAATTTCCTGGCATATGACCAATGGTGTTTAGGGACATGTTGCCTCATGAAGTATGAAGTGGTTCTACGTTGCTAGACAAAATTCCTCCAAACCACAGACCCAGATTTTAGTTTATTTATTTACTCTGTTCTATATGCCATTCCAATTTAAAAAGACTGAGTGGCTTACAAAATCCCATAATAGGATTAAAAGCAATAAGAACTAGAAACAAAGAACAATTAACATCCCTAACTATTCCTACAACAGCACACAATGTGTGTGTCTATACTTCAGAGGAATACAAACTTCCATCTTGTCCCCAGATGCCCTCCAGAAGAGCCAGTTTTTTAAGGCTCTTCAGAAGCATCATGGAGAGAAGGCAGTCCAGGCATCGAAGGAGAAGTTATTCCAAGGAAGGAGACCATCACTGAGAAGGCTCAAAGCATGGTCCCTAAAGGTGGCATTCCTTTAGTGGCAGGATCCTTAATAATCCTTCTCTCCCTGAACTCACTGAATAAACAGCCTTGGAGACACTTGGGCCTTCAATAGGGCCTTGAATTGTACCTGGAAGATAACTGACAGCCACTGCAGCTCCTGGAGTAGTGGTGTTACATGGGCACACCTAGGCATACTCCTACCCAGGCTGCTGCATGCTAAACCAGCTGAAGTTTCTGAATGGTCTTCATGGGCAGCCCGGTGCACAATGAGTTGCAATAATCCAGACAGGAAGTGAGAGAGGCATGAGTGATCACCAGCAAAGGCTCCTGTTCTAGAAATGACAATTTCAAGATATAGTTATGTAAAAGCCCTCTTGGCCACTTGCTGTTCTGGGTAGAGGGGTGGGTTCAAAAGCACCCAAGATTGCAAGCCAACCACTCCAGAGACACTATCTCCAGAATCAGTTAGCTTCCAGATCCACAGCTACTTCATTTTGTTGGAATTTAATCTAGGCCTGTATTTCTCCATCTGGACCCTAATTGCCACCAGGAACCAAGAGAGGACCTCTACCACATCTCCTGCCCAGCCCGTGGTGAGATGTGTAACTATTATTTGCATAGTGATAATATCTCATTGGGTGCCGACAAATAACTTCTCCCAGTTGCTTTATGTAGATGTTAAATGGTGTAGGGGAAGGGATAAGCCACACAGCATCCCCAAGCATGCAATGTCTCTCCTGCAGTGACTGAAACTGGCTGTCAGGAAACAGGAGAACCACTGCAGCATAGTGACTCCCAGTGTGTTGGAACGTCTAACAGACCCTGGGAAAGTGGAGGAAGAAAGAGGACCATTGCAAAAGAGACAGCTCAGCTGGGGGAAGGGGTGGGGAGAGCATGAGAAAGAGGCTCAGAGCAATTCCACCTTAATTATACCAGATATAAATTGAGTGGGAGAATTGCTTTGACAGGCTTTCAAGATTCTACTGCATTATCCTATTAGCAATAAAGATCCAGGTGATTTTGCTTCCTGAATTTGCCAGCTTCACAGGGCCTGCCACCCATCCTAACCATTGCAACTGACCATACAATACATCTATGATACTAAAGGTTGCAGAGAGATCCAGCAGGACTTGGAGAGTTGCACTTCCCCTCTTCTGGTCCTGCCTAAAGTCATTGACAAGAGCAACTAATAAAATTTCCATCTCAGAGCCAGGCCTAAAACCCAATGGAAAATGGTAGAGATATTTCTGTTCATCCCAAACACCTCTTGGGCAAAATAGAGGACTGGGTAATTAGGACAAACCTCCTTGTAGAGGAACAAACTGGTTTTAGACCAGATCGCTCCACAATAGATAATTGTTTCACATTACATCATCTTATTTCAAAACAATTGGCAAATGGTAAAAAAGTGTTCGCTGCTTTTATAGATTTTACCGCAGCTTTTGATTCCATAGATAGAAACATTTTATGGAAGAAATTAATTAATTTAAATATGGAGCCCAGACTTTTATTCCTGGTAAAGGCCCTCTATTCAAATACTTATTTAAAAGTAAGAACTGGTGTAAATGGCTCTTTAATCAAAAGTATTCCTACTCATAGAGGTGTCAGGCAGGGTTGTATCTTAGCTCCAATGCTTTTCAATCTTTATATTAATGATATTCCAGGGTTTATGCGTACCGTAGATACTCACATGTTAAAAATTCATGGCATATTTGTGAATGTCCTATTATATGCAGATGATATGATTTTGATGGCACATTCACAAGTTGGCCTGAGAAGACTCCTGAAAAAGTTGAATGTCTATTGTGTTCATAACTCTTTAACTATAAATAAGTCTAAATCTAAAGTGATGGTTTTTGGTAAAAGAAAAAGGATGAAATATAAATGGCAAATAAATGGGGAGCCTATAGAACAAGTGAATTCTTTCACTTACCTAGGAGTGGTTTTTACTGATACTGGAGCCTGGGACAATCATTTCAGAAGGACCGCAGGGAGGGCTGAGGTCTGTGCCAAAAGGCTATCTAAACTGTATAATTATAAATATCCCGGCACTTTGACCCCTATTCTGAAAGTATTTAGAGCAAAAATTGTCCCAATGTTGACTTATGGTGCGGAAGTGTGGGGTCTTACAAATTCTGCTGCACTTGAATATGTTCAAACCCGCTTTTTAAGAAGTATACTGGGAGTTGATAAAAATACGTCAGCACCCGCAATTAGAGCAGAAACAGGTATCCACTCTATACATAGCCAGACAGTATCAAAGGTCTTTTCTTACTGGCAGAAGGTCCATTCAATGGACCATGATAGGCTTCCCAAATTATGCCTACTTGAACAAATGAGTTTGGATTTTACCACATCCTGGTTAAAACATCTCACTAAAGTTATTACACAATATGGATTTTCCATTCAACAGGTACTCATAACTGCACCGCAGGCAAAGGATATTTTTAAACAGCGAGCCCTGGATATCAGTGCCCAATTGGACATGGAGACATTGGCAAAAAATGGTTCATTAAAATGGTTAGCTAAGAATAAAACTATTTTTAAATTTGAAAAATACCTGTCGATGAGTCTAACACAAAATCTGAGAAGGGCCTATTCCAGGGCTAGGTTTGAATTGTTGGACTCTATGGTTAAATATGGACGTTTTCATCATTTGCCATATGATGAGAGGACTTGTGTATGTGGGGACCCAGCCATAGAAGATATTGCCCATGTTTTGTTCGACTGCAAATTATATGATTCACTTAGGATTAAATTCCTGTCTCCTTTGTTAGAAAGAACAGCACACTGGGATTCTAATCACAGATTATCTTATTTTCTTTCGGGCTCAAATACTTTTATTGTGAATAGGACTGCCAAGTTTGTAGACAAGGCAGTTCACCAGAGAGCCCATTATATGGAAAAGATTGGAGTGCCATGTAGGGGTGATGAACTCATTTGAATTCTGATTAGATATACATGTATTGTATTTATTATTATTTCAGGTTATTCAATTATCTTATTTCCTATTTTGGTGTATTTTTATCAATTTTATCAGTTAAATTGAATTGTATTGTATTCTTGTTATCTTATTTTATCTTTGATATGGTTGTAAGACTAATCAATAAAGTTGTTGCTTGCTTCTGTTCATCCAGGGCTATCTGCAGCTGCAGACCCACTATTACCACCATCTAATAAAGGAAGATTAGATTGGGCTGATAGTGGTCCAAAACAGCTGGATTGAGGCTGGTGGCACAATTCCAAGGATGCATTAACCAGTGTCCACATTCAGTCTCCTCTCACCTCCCTGGTTGATTTTACTAACAAGGTGGGACATCATTTAATGCAAAGCTAGCAGAGCTAACACTGCAGATAATCCTGTCTACTCCTTAGGATCTATTGGCTCAAACCAGCTCCAGATAACCTTGCAAGAAAAGGCATCTGTCATCTCAACCATACCTGCCCAGTGAGCATTCATCTCTGAGCAAAAGTGAGAAATTTTATCCTCCAGATGCTGTATGAATTTATCACAATAGCTCAGTATTTGATCTTCTGGCTCAGTTTTCCCTAACAGGAACCAACACTGATGGATGGCTATCTGTGGATCCAATAAGGATGGAGAGATAGAACCATTGCTTTTACCACCATGCTGTAGGCTCAAACTTGAGCACTGTTGAGTTGATGTTCCATGTCCCCTAAAGTTGCCTGCCTCCAGTTCAGAAAACACTGCATAATTATATTGAATTAATGCTGAAATAATGGAATAAAAAATGGAGGGGTAACTTAATGAAATCTATTAGCCCTGCTCCTAACTTACCCAGTTTTAATCAAATCATGTATTCATACCCTGTAATCTTATAAGTAATAACTAAGAGTATGTTGTCACAAACTCTGAAGGGCTCAGATCCCCTTCTTACTGTATTTTGAGCATTGAATTGAATACCAGAATCCATTGTTGCTGCAACATCCACAGAAATTCACCATATGTGTGGAAAAGGGGCAGGGCTTGTGATGCAACACCACAGTGCAGCTGACACCAGTCTCAGCCCCTTAACTCTGATTCAAATGCCACTGCATTGTTGCATTCAAACACCCTTAATACTCAACCATCTCTTTGATATGCATCTTCCATAGCATATGAATGTTAAGAGTCATTTCAGGAGTGTCAATAGCAGGAGGGAATATGGGATGGGAAATAGGAGCATATAAAACTTTCTCACAATACAAGTCTACTGTTCTGAGCTGTGACTGATACAGACACCGAAACAATCTCAAGGAGACCCCTCTTTCATGATTATCTATTACTGCTCAGTATGCCAACTGGAAATTTGATCTACATAATCCTGTACTCTGTTAGGAACATAAGCTAGAGGAGACAAATCTGTTTAGCAACTTGTGATCATTTCAGGCACAAACTTGGCACATCACAACTGATAAAGATCCCAGACTATCCTAAGAGATGACAAGTCTGAGGTGGCTTCTTGGAGAAGGCTCATGTGCCAGTATTACTAAATCAGAGACAATACATTTTTCTGCCAAATATGACCAACCTGTAATTTGTCCCTTGAAAAACGATAGGGCCTTGAGCTTAACTTCTGTTGTTTGGTAGTATATAGAGAGAATAATTTCTTCAGCACTTTGTTGTGAGAATTTCAGTGCCATTAAAGCATTTGCTTCAACAGCTTTAAAAAAAATCACATCTCAGCTGGATATCAGTTTATTTGATACTGAATTCAGGCTAGGAGAGGCACCCTTCTTATCAGCCCCAAATGAGCACTTCAGTGGTAATATAAGATCGAACGTGTCTCTGAGGTGAAAAGGCGAGAGCAAGCAACACCACTACTTACGTCAACTTCTGTGTCACAGCTCTTTCCACACCCTGTTGCCCAGTCCTTTGACCAAACTGAAAAGGTTGTCAAAGAAGAAGCTACAAAGTGGGAGGAATTGTATGGAACTTCTACTAGAGGGAAATGTATTACTTACGTTGATCAGAGTTTTGGGCCTCCACATGGCTAATTGATCTAAGAATAAGACATTTAAATGATAATGATATGATTCATCATATGGAGATGAGATCCTTGTAAAAAGAACTGACTCTTATATTAATAGATTTTGAAATGTAGGCTGCTTGGGAATGAAGTATGACAGCTTTATAAAAAGTCAGCTACAGAAGTGAATACAACAATCAGTAAAAACTTCTCTGTATCTGCTCATATCACTTGATTTAAAAAAAGAAATCAACAAAATAAATGTAGAGCTTCTCTTATTACCCAGGGCAAGTGCTTTAAAATATTATACCTAAGCAAAGCAACAAATGCAGAAAACTAGTTCGGACAGTGGTTGGACTTTTATGTAATGAAAACAGATTGCGAAGAAGCCAAGTCAATTGTTTGTATTTGTCTTCATCTGAAATGTTGAAGGAGATGGCTGCACTGAGATCTCATTTATTTATCTATTTATATTTATTTTATATACCGCCTTTATTATTTTTATAAATAACTCAAGGCGGCGAACATACCTAATACTCCTTCCTCCTCCTATTTCCCCACAACAACAACCCTGTGAGGTGAGTTGGGCTGAGAGGGAGGGACTGGCCCAAGGTCACCCAGCCGGCTTTCATGCCTAAGGCTGGACTGGAACTCATGGTCTCCTGGTTTCTAGCCTGTTGCCTTAACCACTAGACCAAACTGGCTCTTTTCCTGGAAGTACAGTTGAAAATCTAATTGAAATAGAAGTGACAAAAGATAAGTTCTAGAATTTCTAGAAGTGCCACTGCTATTTGTACTACAGTTACTATAATAATGTATTTTATGTAATTTTGTTGCAATTTTTTAAAGTTTTATTAATAATTGCAGGTCTATGAATTTTATTGTTGTACTTTCTAGCCCATAGGAAGTAATGCAGCTTTGATTGACTAGAAGTAAATGAAAATATTAAAGATCACTATGTTTATTAATCCAAATGGTATCCACCCAATATTTTATATGATATTCACTCACAATTCCTGATTGTCTTACAAATATATTGATCTTGTCAATATAACTGTCCTGGTGAATTAGTTCAGTGTCCAGTTCCTTTCCTTTCCTTTCCTTTCCTTTCCTTTCCTTTCCTTTCCTTTCCTTTCCTTTCCTTTCCTTTCCTTTCCTTTCCTTTCCTTTCCTTTTCCTTTCTTTCTTTTTCTTTTTTTAATCCAAGCCTCATCCCTCTTCTAAAGTTATATAGATTCTTGGGATTGTAAACCTAGCAACAACCTTCTCTTCCACAGGTGTGATAGTGCTATAATTCTTGCATACTGTCTCACACACACATACACACACACTGTAGAGGAAAACAGATAAAGTTGGCAAAGGTATGCAATAACCTTTGACAGATGAAAGAGATAAGGAAACAACACTCCAACGCAAGAAACAGACTGAAACTAACCTCAGCTTGATTCTGTATAGTACAGGAGGGGTAGAGGAAAACTGGCAGCTTTTCAAGATTCTGTTATTATACTGTACAACAGTAAAGTTCCAGTAGCTCTTGCAACGTTTGCTTTCCAACCTGGCCCACCATGCACACACAGACACACACATCCATAAGCAAGCAGTAAAGTGTGCTGGCATAAGTTGTCCTGCCTTCATTCTGAGCCTCTTTCAGCCTCTCAACAATGAGGCTGATGAGTGGTGCTGTCCAGAGTGAGGAAAAATAAAAGTGATTGCAGATTCCCTTAGCTTCATTTCCTCTGTCACTAAGTCTCAGCTGTCAAAGCCTACAAAACCCCCTTAATCTGGAGGGGGGGAGGGATCAGTGAATGTGGGTGCTTAAAACATCTGATTTAGCCACCTGTCAGTTTCCTTAATAAGTCACAGTTTGGCCATCCGTGAGGTATGTGTATCAAAACCTACAAGATGGTGAGTGCAACATTGCAGCCAAAGCCCCACCTCTTTTGTATGTGCATTCTTCTTAAAAATGCTAAATCTCAGCTAAAGGGCTGCTGGCATGGAGGAGGGGTGTGAGGAAAAGCCAGAGTGAGCCTTCAAGAAAAAGTGAGCTCCATCCGTGGCTGGTGCTGCAAGGGAATGGTGGTGATGGTTGCCAATGACTGTGGCTGTTAACACCCAGAAGTAATCCATGCAGTAGGCAAAATGGCACTACTTCCCAAAGAAAACACATGAAAAACTACAGCCATGAGAGGCCAGCTTGCAGCAGAAACAGCAAACAACCTGCAATGCACTCACTGGTGGCAGAACCAGCAACACACATCTGGCAGAACCTGAATATGTTTCTCTGTTTAAATAAACCTTCTGTTCAGCACAGGGTTAGTGCTCTCCCCACAGTGCATGAATCCTATATTTAAGCCCAGAGTAGTGCTCTTTTAAAAGAGCACTAAGCCTGTGTATATAAAAAGCCTGCATTTCAGAAAGCCCTGGTCAGGTATTGCGCAAGGAGGTGCCTCTGAGAAAGCCAGGTGTATTATCCCTCCCATTGTTCAAGTCAAAAAGGTCATCATGGGCCCTTTCCAGGGACTGGAGGGGAGGAGGCAGCCTAAACTGTCCAATAAGAGCCAAGCAGATTCCACCTCCTGTCTACCTCATCAACCGCATCACCAGGGAGGCCTACTGGATCACATCCATGGTATACTGGTGTAGGAGAAGATAGTCAATGCCATTTTAAATCTGGAACTGCTGATATTACTTTCAGCTGCCTTGGCTGTGTCAGGGTCATGCAGACATTCATATAAAACTGATTACCAGCATATGTTCTGGCAGAGTTAAGGGGGTGGCAGGTGAGCCTCTAGTCTGTACAGTAGCTGCTGTATATGAAGATCTCTGGTGGGAAAATAACTTCATATTGATGGTAGAGGAGTCTACTAAAAGCTGCTATTAGCTATGCAGGAGAAAACATAGCCATTGCAAGTAGTGTTCTTCCTCCCTACTAATATTAGGTAGCAATTGGATCAGGGCTACAATTCCAATATCACCTAAACTGAATGCCACAGCCACTTACCTGAGAGTTCAACTTAATTTCAGAGACCTCAATAATTCCCAGGCTTTATCTGCTTTTATCTCATATCTACTTTGAATAACATTTTAATTCTGAAAATTGTTTCTGCTGTTTAAGGTATGTATTTAATCAGGATATATTGGTTGGAGTTTCACTATTGGAAAAACTATTGGAAAAACATTTCTGTGTTCAATTGAATGATAAATCAATACATTTCTTTTCAGTCAAGATCTGTGTATTGTAACATCCCGATTTGCATCACTAGAAAAGAGAAACTATGTTTTTCTCCTTTTTTTTTTTACAGCACTGACTCCTGATGTTAGCCAGTGGTGGAGCAGGCAAGGCAAATGAAAAGAAGGACCTTTCTACCAATGCGCAGTGAAGGGAATTCAGATGGATGAGATGTGGTGATGGCATGGCACCAAGTGAACAGCTTTAAAAGACAAATGGACACATAAATGAAGATAATCACAGCTAATTACAATGATTGCTATATCTTACCTGAGGGATCAGAAGCAATATATCGTAGTTTCTGGAAAAAATAGTAGAAGAGGAACCTTGTCCTCAAGTCTTCTTTCTGGACTTCAAATATGTGTATAGTTTTCCAATACAGAAATAGGATGCTGACATACACAGGCCTTTGATCTGATTCTGTGGAGCTTTATGTTCTTATGAAAAGGCAACATTTTCTCCTATTACAAAGCAATCAGTGCAATGTTGATTTATTTAATAAAATTTCCATCCCACTTTATTACTATTTAAACAAGCCGAAAATCAAGAACAATTTTTAAAACCAAACCATGTGCAGTGACTTAAAGACAGTTTTAAAATTGAATAATACCATAAAAGCTCTTTTAAAAAATTAAATAAAAACCTATAAAATGCTGGACAGCTAGACCAGACCAGAAAGGCAAGTAGTCTGAATGAACAAAATGCTCATAAGACTCAGCACCAACCCAAACTGAATAGGGAGGGACTTTCACAACCATTGGTGTATACTGAGAATGCCCTCTCATTGGTTTCTACATATTGAATTCTTGGAAAAAGGAGCATCATAAGACACATTTCCACAGAATCTTAGTTGATGGGAAGTACGTATATGAGAGACTTAGACCTATGCCTTAAGGACCTCATATGTCATTACAACTACTTTAAATTTCCCTTGGCAGCAAACTGGCAGCCAACACAGTGCTTTTAGAATACATATGTAATCCATTTGCCAGTTTGGTCTAGTGCAGAGCTTTCCAAACTGTGTGTCGGGACACATTAGTGTGTCGGCTGCAGTGTCTGGGTGTGTCGCGGCTGCTGCTGCCTCCGAACGCTGCCAGGATTCCATGCAGGTCCTAGTGCCTTGCTGCCTCCAAATCTGCTGTGATTCCGTGCAGGTCCTAGTGCCTGCCTTGTGCCCTGCTGTAAGAGTGTGTCGTGAAATGATGCATGTCTAAAAAGTGTGTCACCAACATGAAAAGTTTGGAAAGCTCTGGTCTAGTGGTTAAGGTGCTAGGCTAGAAACCAGGAGACTGTGAGTTCTAGTCCGGCCCTAGGAATGAAAGCCAGCTGGGTGACCTTGGGCCAACTCACCTCACAGGGTTGCTGTTGTGGGGAAAATAGAAGGAGGAAGGAGTATTAGGTATGTTCGCCGCCTTGAGTTATTTATAAAAATAATAAAGGCGGGATAAAAATAAA